>JAJOOE010014432.1:0-41001 GCA_036250405.1 Solanum raphanifolium
GTTAGGTGTGTCTCTGGGATTTCGGCCATAGGCTGGGGGGTACTTATGCATTTTCCCCAATAAACAACTTTTTATAAATTATACAATATTATAAAAATTATGAATTGACTTTACATTCTCATGTTCTATCATGATAGTTATTAAAAGTTGATTTACATGACTACAAAATTATATATACATGATTTATTGAGTAGCATACATGTATGTGTTGGATTTTTTTTCAGCTTCTATTTTTAAAAATATCCTGACATGAAAACAAAATAAGATAACCATACAACAACAACAAAAACAACAAAATATAAAAATTAAGTTAACTAATCAAATAAAATTTTTAAAGATTATTTAATTATGAGTTAAAGATAAAGGAAGGATATTGTTATCAACATAGCTTAACATAATGCTCCAAAAACTACAAAAAGAAGAAAAAAAATCTCTATAAACTACAAAGAGAAGCAAAGAGAAAAAATCAAACAGATTTTTCTAATAAAAAATATTTGTGATTCATATTATCATGAATTCAAAAATAATAATATTGAATATATAATTGCAACCGAGAAAAAATGATAACTATATTAGGCACATCAAATAGTTTTACCTTGTAAAATCGAATTGCACAAAAATATCTAACAATCTTCATTATAGATCTCTCTCCTGCAAAATCAGATCAAAGAAAACAAAAAATTGACCAACAAAAGAGATAAAAGATGAAGAATAAGGAAAAATGTAAAAAAAAAATAATCATCACATATGTATCAAAATAGGTTTTTATAAGTGTGATTGTTAGATGTTATAAATTTGTTTATTAAATTATTTGAGGGTTATGAATATGAAAGGTTAGGAGTAATGAACATTATTAATGTTTATTAAGAGTTATGTAATTGAAGAGGTAAGAAAATAAAATAATTGAAAGAATTAAGGAAAAATACCCAAAAAAAAAAAACACAAAAATGATAAATAAGAATCAAGCCCTTAGAGAGCGTCGCGTCACGTCACCGTTTGCATATCCATCTTTATTATAATATATAGATTTTAGTGTATGCATTAGAATGACTAAAATTTTATGAAAATTTGTATGTAATGAGTAACAAAATGCAATGATTACAAATAAATCTTTAAAAATATGACGATACACACGTTTTTTAGATGGTCAAACTTCTTTTCTTTTTAAAAAATTAAAAGTCTCCATTGATCATTGATGTGCAAAAAGTTTCAATTTGAGTTTGACATCCCAAACTTTGTACATAATCATTGTGATTGGACTACTAGTCTATGTCCTTGACAAAAAATTGGTGACCAAAGTATTTCAGGGAGGGTTGTATATAATATTATCATTATGATTGGACTACTAGTCTATGTCCTTCACAAAAAATTGGTGACCAAAGTATGTTCAGGGAGGGTTGTATATAATATTGGGAGGTTTAGTAAGTTTTGTTTTAAATGAGGGGAAGTTTCCTTTGTCCATATTTACTAATCCCTTTTTATGTTTAGGGAGATCAGAAAAGATATTAAAGCCCCTGATTCCATCAATTCTGTGACTTAATGTAGCAAGGTTGTATACTGGCATGTTAGCTTCCCTAAAGCAATGATTGATGTTGAAGTTATGGTCTTTGGTCATCTTTTGGATCTCCTCAATTTGCTTGAGAATCTTTCATGGTGGTTTCCATTGTTGCTCATCTTGTATTTCTAAGATACTTGGAACAAAATTTTTGAAGAACTTGATAAAAACAACAAAGTTTAAAGAGCATTTTCAAAATTAGAAAATTAAAACTAGTAGAGAAAATAAACTCAGAAACAGATTATAAAGAATATACAAAATATTTTTCTTAAAGAAGAAAATCGAGCCCACTGAATGCACAGTGTCCCCATAAGGAAATTATTCCCCTCAAATACCCGAGGTTAAAGAAATATATCCTCCCAGGAGAGAACGATCTTACTCACCGGTGTATCGGTACCTAAAACCACGGTGTCAACGAACCACTCAACAGCTGTAAAGTACACTTAGAATACTAGATTTAATAGTAGTAGTAGAAGAAGTCCAGAAAATTCAATCTCTTAAAATGAGATGAAATCCCTCAATTTATAGAAAACAAAGGGTAGTGTGAAAAGATTCTATTTGTGCCTTACCAGAAAGGTCACAAAGTCACGACCCAGACCGTCGTGATTGGCACCCACACTAACCCTCCGGTGGAAGAACCATCACTACAACCCAACTAAGCAAACTAACCCAAAATCTAAATATTTAAAGATACGGAAACAAGTTTAAATGCAGAAATTATATAGAGTTCCCATAAACTCCAAAGGTTTAAATAAATAACTAACAAAACTAATACGGAAGAGCAACCCCTAGAACCTGAAAGTCATTGTACCAAAACTCTAAAATGAACAAGTCTAAGAAAGGGGTACATCCCCAACCAACATAAGAAACACCTAATAATAGTCTGACTCCGAAGAGAATGGACTAAACAAAATGAAGGACTCATTGCCAGCCTAAAAGAACTGGCTCACCCTTGAAATCCGGTCTCGATCACTGATCTCCTAGTTGAAGTCTATCAATAGCCGCCTGAAGATGCCCTGTACTCAACAAAGAACGAGCAAGTGCAGTATCAGTACACAACCACAGTGTACTGGTAGAATCACGCGACTATTCCAGTAAGCGAAACATATATATGCAGTTACAACATAATAAGCATGACATGTACAGAATATATATACTTAGCGATTATCATTTCCGGAGCACTGCACGATTCCACATTCTCATTAACAAGTAAGCATGACAATTCAATGGTCCTCTCATGGAACCCATACCCAAACTGTTAGTGTGTCGGAAAGTAACACCCGATCCCAATTAATGTGTCGGATCGTGACATCCAATTCAATATATATGTCGGAACATGACACCCAATCCAATGTATCTGTCGGAACGTGACTCCCGATACAATGTATGTGTTGGAACGTGACACCCAATCCAATCAACACAACCACAATCACATTCACACTCACAAGGTACATACTCATAATCCTACAATCAAGTGTTGAATCATGACATACATTTGTTCATTCATACTCAATCTATTAGGTTTGATCAATAGTGTTTCATTAACATACAAACATGCATAACAATGAAGTAAATACCAACATACATCACATAAATATGAAATCAAATCATCACCTACCTAGAAACCAAGCTTGAATCCTCCTAAGGCACTTGAATCTTTTCTTCCCGGATTCTTTTCGCTTGTTCGTGGTCTAAAAACATACAATTAACGCAAGGATCAATAAACAAGGCCTAATAACCTAGATTATAATCAACATTATCAACTCTAGGCCAAACCCAAGATCCCAATACCCAATTTAGGGATTTTTCCACCATTAACCACAGGTCAAAACCTTCCCCCAATAATAATTACCCAAGAATCTAAGTTCTACGGATCGAAAAATGGATTAGGGGAGTAAAACCTTACCTTTAGCACTAGAAGAGGTAGAAACATTCAAGAAATAGCCACGGGTCGTCTCTTAGCTCTCAAGAATGAAATTTGCAGAAAATTAACATTTTTGGGGTTTAATCCTGACTTAAGTCGCGACTAGGCCACTACGGCGGACCCCATCCCACCACAGCGGCCCCGCCCTTGGGGTATAAATCTCTCTCTAGCAGCTTGCGCGAAGACAGAACGTCAGAACTAGAGTTTCAAACCCCCATTTTACAACACACCTTCAACCCATGGCATTTGAAAACTACTTGTTCACGCTAAGATCAGTTTCAGGAGTTCTACTCGCCAGATTTTAATTTCATAAAGTCGTACGGGCTCCTTAACGTCTTGGATATCCACTCATGTAATCAAATTCATTATTATATCTTTCATTCATTACTAGATTTTTCTACACCTCACATGACTCAGATTTCGTCCAAATATGGACTAGACTAGGAATTTACAAGTCACTACTCAAAAGTTTTTTGCCCCCAATTCTTTCCCCATTGGCTTTTCTTTAATGATGGAATCAGGTCATTACAATAGATACCAATTCACCCATCACTCGTCCCCGAGTGATCAACTAGGAAAGACTGCCTAAAGTAAGGGTAGAGTAGTACCTGAATCGTTGAACAACTGGGGATACTTGTCTCGCATGTCTTTCTCGGTTTCCCAAGTAGCTTCCTCAACCAGACGATGCTTCCATTGAACTTTCACAGACTTTATCTCCTTGGTCCTCAGCTTTCGAATGTCGCGATCAAGAATTGCCACCGATTTCTTTTCATGCTGAAGGTCTTTATCTAACAAAACAGAGTCCTATTTTATGATGTAATCCCTGTCCCCATGATACTTCTTCAGCATGGACACATGAAATACTAGATGAACTCTAGATATGTTTGGGGGTAAAGCCAATCTATAGGCCATTGGCCCTACACAGTCAAGAACTTCAAAGGGTCCAATATACCGAGGACTAAGCTTGCCCTTCTTGCTGAATCTCATCACCCCCTTCATGGGTGACACTTTAAGAAGAACTTTATCACCTAAACATGATAAAATTCTAAATCAATACTCACTACAATTAGAAGTTAACCTGAACCAACCAACACACACTCATAATATCAAACAATCATAGTTCTTATCAACATCTCCATCTCACAACATAAATTTCCATGAGCTTAAGTTATAAAAATTTGATATTTAAACATCAGATACTCATTGAGGGATATGTCCAAGCATACAAACCCTCTAACAACACTATCAAAATGCTAAATTAGTAATTGTGATTGTAGATTACCCTTAAGAATAGTAGAATTGGACCCAATGATTCCCAAATTCAACCACACATAATCGATACATGACCTCGACGACTAGATGAACATTAAGATTATCGGACAACCATAAATATGCATGGTAGATCTTCTATAAATTCTCATAAACAAGGTGGTACATGTAGAACCACGAGAATACTTTCATAACTCCAAGACAACACCAAATATGTCATCTGAAATAACCAAGTCTTCCCAATCATCCCACTCAACCAAGAGGACATCGCAGGATCACTACCCCTGATCCTCCACTAGGGATCCACCCACAAAAGTGAAAACACACGTGATCATAGCTAGTGAATCACACTCACCACCATCATAACACTCCGACCATTTACATTACTCTAAACCAACACTTTTAACTGAAAACCTTTCTTAGGTACTTTAACAATCAACAGTAATAAACTTTAAGACTCAACCCAAGTGTAAGTCCTTTCAAATTCTCAATACCTGATACTATTGATCATTTCTCACCTTGCAAATTCATACCTTGACAAAATATATCACCACAAATGTAGACTTACGATGAAAAATCTGAATTGTAAATTTAACTGGATAACACAATCCCCTTATCTATCAACATTAGCTTAAACCTTGAATATTGCTTATCATTGATTGACTCTCCATCGATCTTATAATACCTTTCGCTAAAAATTCAATCGTACTCATTACTAAACTCAAAAACAAAAACAAAGCACGTATCATCGCACTCGAGCTAATGTCTATACACTCCTTTCTCAAGTCTTATCCAATAATTTTAACCAATCTGATGAACCTGTGACACTATTACCATAGCCATCGAAAAATGAATGAAATCACGCTTCTCTGAACCCAATTATCTCTACCCCTCTAAAGATACTTTTTTAGCCTTTGCAATCAAATAAAATATTCATGCTCTCGCCTCTTTCTAAAGGCTACACTACATCCCACTATTTTTCTTCATTATGACACTAGCTCTTTTAATTCTATCCGAGTGGTGTCCCACCATCTCTAAAAACTATCCATACAATCACGTTACTCACCAAATATTAGAAAACCACAACCTTAGATACTTACAACCTTAGATACTTGCAAGTCATACAAAATTTGCTTAACCAACAATCTCATTATATAGTTACATCCCGTCACAATCCATCTCAAACTCTTATTACCATTATGCTCAGTTAGCCCTGGCTATTACAACGAAGTCAACCTTTTCACTGACATGACACCTCCAACTTAGGTATACCCATCAAATTCAAAGGACTAGCCAATTTTATACGAATGTTTTTACTAAAATCTTCAATTGCCTTCACCCCAAGTATACTCAATGGGACTTTCTTTATCCATAAGCTTGTCATTCCGGTATCAATCCACTCCTTTATGGCTTAAGATAAACCACCGATCCTCATACTACCATCATTCTTCTTAACAACAAGACATGAACAACCCACGAGGAAGCACTAGGATGGATGAAACTTTTATCAAGAAGCTCCTGGATTTGAGCTTTAAGCTCTCTCAATTCTGTCGAAGCCATGCGATAAGCAAGAATTAAGATGGGGCAAGTGTTAGGTTCCAAGTCAAAGCAGAAATCTATATCTCTATCCGGAGGCACACCTGGCAAATCGATAGGAAACACTTCCTTGAATTCAGACACTACAGGAATAGACTCAATAGAGGAAGACTTAACATCAACATCCCAAACATGAGCCAAAAACGCCAAACACCCCTGCCCCACCATTTTCCAAGCTTGAATGGAAGATGTGACCTTAGCTGGCTTAGGCTTGTACACCCCTTCCCACTCTAACCTTTCCCTACCCGGGATCTCTACAGTTACCATCTTAGCATTAAAATTAAGCACAACATAATAGGGGGACACCCAAATCATGCCTAAGACTATATCAATTCAGTCATATCCAAAATAACCAAATAAGCCCAAGTCTGAAAATCCATAAACAAGACAGCACAAGCACGATAGACATGGGTGACTATGACCGACTCTCCAACTAGGGTAGAAACATGGATGGGGGAATCAAGCACATCACAAACCGCATCAAATCCCAAGGCTAACTGAACTGACACATATGAATCAGTAGAACTCGGATCAAACAAAACAGCAGCCATCCAGTCACAACCAATAATAGTACTTGTGATCACTGCATCAGATGCCTCAGCCTTGGTCTTGGCCGGAAAGGCATAAAATTGAGCCCTGTCATCTTGACGGGCCACCTCCTTGCCTGGTTGCACTGCTCTCCTACTTGCATTACCATTTCCCCGGCCTCCATGGCCTCGTTGATTCCTTTATCACCCACATTGTGGACATTCTCTGTCATTATTACTGCTACCCGCGGGTACCACTACTCTGGTCTGTTGCGGCACGGGGTCAACATGCGCAGATGGGACAATATCTCCACATATGTCCAGGTTTTCCACAATTGTAACACACTTAATAACTTAACCAAGTAGGCATCGCTACTATTGGAGTAGTTGTATCATGACCCTCTTTGATATACACTCAATCTAGGAAATCGTAGTAGAGATTCTAACCTCAATTGTCGCAACATAATTTTATCATTTACTAAGCAACCCATACATGTTATGACTACAATACTAAATCCATTTTCCAAAGTAATGGTGTTCATTATCTAGCCGTCCCTTACAAAACTTCATAAATGTTGTCACCTATAATCTTGAATCTGCAAATCTGACCTTAATCCCTTCACAAAGCGACAATTTGCTCTTTTTAACTGAAGCAACGTGGAGTACCATATTTGGATAAAACATAAAATTTGGCCTTATAGGCTGCAACAAATATATTATGTTTCTCTATATTCAAGAACTCATCTCTCCTCCTATCCCTTAAAGTTCAGGGTATATATACTTCTCCATAAAGAAAGCTCTAAATTGTTTCCCAAGTCATTAGTAGTGCATTTACTAGACGGCACTCAACATGAGACCACCACCACATTTTGGCGTCTCCCTTGAACTGGTAAATCATAAACTCAACACCAAATCACTCTACCTTATCCATCTTATAAAGCAGCTCATGACAATCAACAAAAGAATCATAAGAATCTTTAGATTCAGTACCCATGAAGAATGAAGGAGGAAAGATACCAATTTGTATCACCCAGATACCAATTGGATTCAAGTAATAGCGTGAAAGAAGGAAATAATTGAGTTTTCCTAAAGTCATATAGCCTCTCGAAGAAAAGTGCATACAACTCTGTATTGTTCCGCAAGACTCTACTAAACTCGTTTTGGTATAATGAAATCAACGAATTGAGGGCTCTGATACCAACTTTGTCACGACCGAGACCATCGTGATTGGCACCAACACTAACCCTCTGGTGGGAGAACCATCACTACAACCCAACTAAGCAAACTAACCCAAAATCTAAATATTTAAAGATACGGAAGCAAGTTTAAATGCAGAAATTATATAAAGTTCCCATAAACTCCAAAGGTTTAAATAAATAAAACAAAACTGATGCAGAAAAACAACCCCTAGAACCTAAAAGTCATTGTACCAAAAATCTAAAATGAACAAGTCTAAGAAAGGGGTACAACCCCAACCAACACAAAAACAACTAATAATAGTCTTAGTCTAAAGAGAATGGACTAAACAAAATGAAGGACTCCTTGGCAGCCTGAAAAAACTGGCTCACCCTTGAAATCTGGTCTTGATCACTGATCTCCTAGTTGAGATCTATCAATAGCCGCCTAAAGATGCCTTATATTCAACAAAGAACTAGCAAGTGCAGTTTCATTACACAATCACAGTGTACTGGTAGGATCACGCGGCTATTCCAGTAAGTTAAACATATATAAGAAGTTACAACATAGTAAGCGTGATATGTACAAAATATATATACACACCGATTATCATTTTCGGGGCAATGCACAATTCCACATTCTCATTAACAAGTAAGCATGACAATTCAATGGTCCTCTCTTGGAACCCATACCCAAACTCTTAGTGTGCCAGAACGTGACACCCGATCACAATTACTGTGTCGGATCGTGACACCCGATCCAATGTATGTGTCGGAACGTGACACCCGATCCAATGTATGTGTCGAAACGTGACACCTGATCTAATCAACAAAACCACAATCACATTACCACTCACAAGGTACATACTATTAATCATATAATCAAGTGTTGAATCATGTCATACATTTGTTCATTCATATTCAATTCATTAGGTTTGATCAATAGTGCTTCATTCACTTACAAACATGCATTACAATGAAGCAAATTCCAACATACCTCACACAAACATGAAATCAAACATCACCTACCTCGAAACCAAGCTTAAAACCTCCTAAGGCACTTGAATCTTTCCTTCCCGGATTCTTTCCGCTTGTTCGTGGTCTAAAAATATACAATTAACGCATGGATCAATAAACGAGTCCTATTTACCTGTATTATAATCAACATTATCAACCCTAAGCCAAACACAAGATCTTAATACCCAATTTAGGGCTTTTTCCACCATTAACTACAGGCCAAAACCTTCCCCTAATAATAATTACCTAAGAATCTAAGTTCTACGGATCGAAAAATGGATTAGGAGAGTAAAAACCTTACCTTTAGTGCTAGAAGAGGTGGAAAACCTTCAAGAAACAGCCCTAGGTCGTCTCTTAGCTCTCAATAATCAAAATATTGCAGAAAACCAAGCTTGTGTCGAGATAGAATGTTGGAACTAGAGTTTCAAACACCCATTCACAACACACCATCAACCCATGACATTTGAAAACTACATGTTCACGCTAAGATCAATTTCGGAAGTTCTACTCATCTGAATTCAATTCTGTAAAGATATACAAGATCCTTAACGTCTTGGCTATCCACTCATGTAATCAAATTCATTATTATATCTCTCATTCATTATCATATTTCCCTAGACCTCACATGACTCAGATTTTGTCCAAATCTAGACTAGGCTGGGAATTTCCAAGTCACTACTCAAGTTTTCTGGCCCCAATTCTTTTCTTATTGGCTTTTCCTTAACGACAGAATCAGGTCGTTACACACAACCCTTTGGAAATTTCACAATCTTTCGTTTATGGTTCTTATGATTGTGTTCGTTTCAGCCATAAACACCTCTTGGTTTTATGAGTGTATAGAGAGATGGGCTTTTGACAATCATCCACTTTGAAGCGGCCTACGCTTCACACTCACATAGGTGATTTGCAATCATGTTATCGCGTAGATACACTATTTGGTCAAATCTGCCAAACTTAGCAAATCATTAAAAACTTTAAGCTTTATTAACGCATTAACAAGCCTTAATGGTGCATCCTTGTTCTTGAGCATTGTCTTCATTGGGAGAATGGATTGAGTTGGCTGACAATGTCAAACCGTCAGTCACAACTTTGTTTTTCTCCTTGAACCTAGATCTTAGGATCTCCAGTCTGCTAGATAGAGTTATAGTCATGATGACTTGTCCTAAATCGTAAACGCATTCCCTTAGATGATCTTTCAACTTTCTCTCTAGGTAGGCCTTTTTGTAAGTGGATCCGACACATTATTCTTTGACTTTACATAGTCAATTGTGATAATTTCACTAGAGAGTATTTTTCTAATGTTATTATATCTACATATTATATGATGAGGCTTTCTGTTATACTTCATGCTCCATGCCCTACCTATTGCATCTTGACTATCAAAGTGCATGCATATTGATGCAAAGGTTTGGGCCAAAAAATAATATCTATTAAGAAAATTCAGTCTTTCAACTTGTTCACCGGCCTTATCTTGAGCGACAAGCTCAGAGATCATTGTAGAGCTAGCAATACATGTCTGTTTGGAAGATTTCCAAGAGACTGCTCGTCCACCAAGAGTAAATACATATCCACTTGTGGATTTAATTCACTTATCCGTTGATCCAATTTGCATCACTATATCCTTTCAATACTGCTGGATATTTGTTATAATGTAAGACATAGTTTTAAGTATGTTTCAAATACCTCAAAACTCTTTTCATTGCCATCCAATGAGTTTGATTGGGATTACTCATGAATCGACTTAGTTTACTAATATCACATGCTATATATGATCGTGTACACTTCTTGATATACATCATACTTCCCAATACTCTAGCACAATCCAATTGTGAGTCACTTTCGCCTTCACTCATTTTAAATGCAAAGCTCACATTTATTGGAGTCTTGACAATATTTAAATCTAAATATTTGAACTAGTCAAGTACCTTTTCAATGCAATGAGACCGTGACAATGCTAAACATTATGGAGTTCTAAGGATTCTTATATCTAAGAGCGCATCAGCAACTCCAAGATCTTTCATATCAAAGTTGCTTTCTAGCATATGTTTAGTAATATTTATGTCATTAGTGTCTCTATTGACGATCAACATGTCATCAATATATAAACAAACAATGACCTTTTGATTTTAATGTAAACACATTTATCACTTCCATCATTCTTAAATTCATTTGCCAACATGGTTTGGTCAAATTTCTTATGTCATTATTTTTGTGCTTGTTTTAGTCCATAAAGTGACTTAACAAGTTCGCACACTTTCTTTTTCTTTACTAGGAACCACAAAACCCTCTGGCTATTCCATATAAATTTCTTCCTCCAATTCTCCATTTAAGAAAGTTATTTTCACATTCATTTGGTGAATTTGAAAGTCATATATCGTTGCTAATGCAATTAGCATTCAAATGAATGTAATTCTAGTTACTGGCGAGTATGTGTCGACAAAATCAAGACCTTGCTTTTATCTAAAGCCTTTGACAAAAAGTTTTGCTTTGTATTTGTCAACAGTTCCATCAACTTTCATTTTCCTTCTGAAGATTCACTTTGAACCTAAAGGTTTACTTCCTAGAGGAAGATCAATGAACTTCCACTATGGTTGGTCAAGATTGAATCAATCTCATTATTGACATCATCTTTCCAAAAGGATGAGTCTACAGAAGACACAAGAAATTTTACAAAATCATATTAGAAGGAAGTAGATGTCCTTTGACACTTACTACGCCTCTCAATCTCTTTATTAAGTACATTCTCCTTTTTTTCTTTCCAATGTCTTTTAGACCCTTCACTAGACTACTCAAGTCTAATTTTACAGTCCACAGTCAAAGGTCCTATTTTAATCCGTTTAGGAATAGGAACTTGGACTTTATCTAGACACCTCCACACTTTGAAATATTTCAAGTTGGATTTCCTTCCTTTCCATTTCTTATACGGAATAGATTGTGTCCTGAACAAATAAAATTGCTTACTTTCTAAAAAGACAAAACTTTTTGTTGTTCCCTTTTGCAGTAAGGATAGTTCAACCACACAAGTTTTGTGGTAAACCTGAACTTATAAGTAATGCATCCATCATTTCTTTCAACGTTCAGTTTTTCATTAGATTGAAGGCAGCAATTTGATGGATAATTCCGTTTTTCAAACATATTTCTGTAAAATGAGATGTATACTCTTCATCCCTATCACTTCTTATCTTTTTCCCAGCTGATTTTCAACTTCAATATTATATTGTATAGACGTTTCTATTGTTTCATCCTTACAATTCAACAAATAGACGTAGTCGTTTCTAATGCAATTGTCAATGAAAGTTATGAGATACTTTTTCCTACCACGAGATGGTGTTGACTTCATATCACAAATGTCAGTGTAAATCAACTCTAAGGGGTTACAATTGATTTATAAGAATGCTTAGCATACTTAGATTCCACACAAACTTGACATTTTTATTTGATGCACTCAAAGTTAGACAAACCTTCTAAGTTGATCAATTTTCCTTACAAGATTTTGTAATTGACATGTCTCAAGTGTTTATGTCACAAACAGTTTGACTCAAGCAAGTAAGAACAAATAAAAATATTGAGTTTGAAAATCTCTCCGCGAGGTAGCTTTTTCTCACAAATATTTGTCCCTATTTCTTATAATTTTGTGTGATACAAACATTGTTTAGAGTTATCACCTTGTCAAATGTCCTTTTCAGAAGGACCTTTCCATAACCTTCAATTTGATTGTTATAGAACTACACATGAACAAAGTTTCATCGGGTCCATTTAAGGCAATATAATCCAAATGATATTTTTATAAAACATGACAAATGACTATTCTGCAAACTAAAGAATTTTAAAGGCAACACTATTTGCCAAGGAAAATTCATTCAAAAATATATGATTTGCAGATCTTTTTTCCAAAGACACACATGATAAATGTCAAAAGAGTTAATTTATAGAAACTATTTTCCTCCTTAAATAAATAATAAGAAGGTTACCTGGTGTAATCTTTAACCAGAATACCACCAATTTTTTTGGTACATTCTCACTTCGACCTTGCTAAACTAGACACCGAATTCTAAAGAAGTAGTGCATTAATCTTCTACTTCTATGATCTGTTTTCCTCAATCAGTAGAATACAAAAAAGTATAATAATTTCCTTTAGATTGTTGTTCATCTTGTATTCCTAAGATACTTGGAACAAAAACTTTGAAGAACTTGATTAAAACAACAAAGTTTAAAGAGCATTTTCAAAACTAGAAAATTAAAACCAATAGAGAAAATAAACTCAGAAACAGATTAGAAAGAATATACAAAATATTTTCTTAAAGAAGAAAATCGAGCCATTTGAATGCATAGTGTCCCCTTAAGGAAATTATTCCCCTCAAGTACCCGAGGTTAATGTAATATATCATTCATGGATAGAACGATCTTACTCACCGGTGTATCGGTACCTAAAACCACGATGTCAGCGAACCACTCAACGGAAGTAAAGTACACTTAGAATACTAGATTTGATAGTAGTAGTAGAAGAAGTCCAGAAAATTCATTCTCTTAAAATGAGAGGAAATCCCTCAATTTATAGAAAACAAAGGGTAGTGTGAAAAGATTCTTATTGTGCTTTACCAGAAAGGTCACAACCTTTCATAAATGTCACAACTTTTAATAAAGTCACAACTCTTAAGGAAAGTCGCAACTTTTCATAAAAGTCACAACTATTCATAAAAGTAGAAACTCTTCATTTTCCATTCACACCTTTTAAAACTCAACATCCATTCTCGTTTGATGCATTTTGATAAAAAGCATCCAATTTGTCTCTCTTATAGCCATGTCAAAACCATTTCCAATACACTATTTGAGTCCAAAAAAACATGGCTTGAACTTTAGCTGTGTTTCTAGTTCCATCTCTTAAGGAAATCGAGTAAGCAAAAATGAAGTTCCCTTTGTGATCTCTAATTATGCCTCCTCCTCCGCAATCTCTATTTAAGCAACTATTATCGCTATTGAGCTTGACCTTGAAACCATGTGGTTTGATCCATACTACATAAGTTATTGTGGTATGTTGGATAGTGGCATCACAAGCTTGGCATAGGATACTTCACGTGTTACCAATTCTAGCCTTGTTGAAGTGCTTCCTTGCTATCGGCAAAGTAAAATTAATGATGTTAGAACTAGTTCTATATATTGAGGGTCTGATCCCTTCAAATTTGTTACTACACCCAGACTTTCATATCTCCCAAAAAATGATAGGAGGGAGATTCCAGATAATGTAGATTGTGTGGGGTTTTTGGACTTGTGGTTCCACCGATTAAGAATCATCATCTTGATGTTGTTCTGTCCATACCCATTGCTCAAAGGTCCAACAAACATCCTCCAGATAATTTTGGCATGGTCACTTAAGCAGAAGAGATGATTGACATCTTCTAACTTAGTAATAATGGGCGTGTTGTTGCAACAGTAGCATTGAGAAGTCAATGGGATGCCTAGTCTAGTCACTCTATAATCTGTTGACAACTTGTTATCAAGGGGTCTCCAAGTAAGAAACTACATCTTTGGTCCAAAGATTATTGCAGATTATGTTATCTTCTCTTTTTTGTCGTATCGATTTCCAAGTTGAGTTGACAATGAAGTTCCCTGAGAGATATTCCAAATAGCCTTGTCTTCAATGTAGTCATTGTTATCCATGTTCATGAAAATTATTTTGTTTTTTATGTCTTCTGTCAGATAAGCATCAACTTTGAGGTCAAACAATGGTGGTAAATGTTGAGCCAAGATATTTATATTGTAATGTTGAGTCATGGTTAGTGATTGATAAAGTTAGTTAGAATTAGTTACTGATTACTATTAGATGGATTGAATAGCTGTCAAAATTAGTTAGTTAGCTGAGGAGATATTTTCATGATTGTATGTATACACGTTTCTATCATTGAATGACTTCAGTTTTTGATTCCCAGAAATCACAGCTCACATTGTATTAATTCTTCAGTTTCTTTTCTTTTTCTCCTTGCAAGAAGATCTAAGCTCCCATTAATGGAGATGAGTTCTTAGATTTGATATGGTATCAGAGCACATTGATTCTGCTTTTTCACTTCCGCATTATTCAGTTTTTTTTCTCTCTATTTCAATCGATTTTCAACCATATTTATTTCCAAAATCGAAGGTATTTTCCTCTATAGTTTCCTCACCAGCTACACACCTTCATTTTCAAGTATCAAATTAGCTCGACAATGGTTGTTGATCCTCCAACCACGAGCTCTACCGCTATAATGATGATCGATACAAGTAATCATCTCTATATTCACCCTTCTAATAGCCCTAATTTCACTTTAGCTCCCACTTCCTTTGATGGTACTGGTTATTAGTCATGGAAGAGAAGTGTTTTGAGATCACTTTCTGTGAAGAATAAATTGGGTTAAGTCACTAGTGAATACCCAAAACCTGTTACTCTATCTACGATGGTTCGTCAGTGGGAAAGATGTAACAATATGGTCACCTCATGGATTTTGAATTCCCTTTCAAAAGAAATCGCAGATAGTGTTAAATATGTCACCAACTCGGAGGAACTTTGGAAAGAACTCGACAATCGATATGATCAATCCAATGGAGCGAAATTGTATCAAATTCAAAAAGAGATAAATGATTTAAGTCAAGGTGCCTTGGACATTACTGGTTACTACACCAGAATGAAGAAATTATGGGAAGAACTCAGTACCTTAGCAGCTAATCACATATGCAATTTTCGATGCACATGTGGTGCCAAAGATATCATGTATAAGGCTGATCAGGACAGGTGCTTGATCCAATTTCTCATGGGGCTAAATGAGTTTTACACAATAATGAGAGGAAGCATTCTCATGATGAATCATCTACCCTCTATGGGACAAGCATTTGCACTTCTTGTGCAGGAAGAAAAACAAAGGGAAATCAGACCACACAACCAGATGTTTTTTGAACGTGCTTCTCTTGCTGCAAGTGCTTCAGGCATTAAGAACTTCAAAATGAACTACACATCTAACACCAATACTAATTAAGCCAGCTCTAGTAGGTCTAGACTCGTTTGTGAGTACTGTAAGAGACCGAGACGCATAAAAGACAAGTGCTACAGACTACATGGATACCCTTCTCAGCCAAATCAAGGACAAGGTCAGACCTCACAGAACAATTCATACAACCAGAGGAACTATGGATACAATACACCTACAATCAATCAAAGGAACACAATCAATGGCTACAACAATAGGTTTAATCAGGGGGAAGGAATAGCTGCAAATGCACATTCTGATATGAACCCTATCAAGAATGAGGAACCACTATATAAGAATCACAAGGGAACACAACTGTCCAAGGAAAAATATGATCAACTGATGAACATGCTGCAACACTTTAATAATTCTGATCCATGTAGTGACACTCAAACTAGTGGAGCTGCAAACTCTGCAGGTACTATTGCTTGCTCATAATCTGCGAATTTTGATAATCTGTCTTGTGGATGTTTCAAAGAAAAGGCTGACTTATGGATCCTAGACTCAGGAGCATCTCATCATATGATTTTCAATAGACAATACCTCACTAATATCCTACAATTACCTTACCCTTTACTAGTGAAACTACCAAATAGTTACAATGTGAAGGTGACAAAAGTAGGCAACGTGGTATTATCATCTAAGATCACTTTGTATAAGGTCTTACTAGTGCCATCCTTCAAATACAATCTTATAGCCATCAGTTCCTTAACTTCACACATTAAAGGTGTTGTTTTGTTTTCTCAAATTGATTGTCTATTGTAGGCACCTTCACTGAAGAGGCCTCTGGAGATTAGTAATGTGCATGATGGGCTTTACCTTCTATGCTCAAACTATCTCAGGAAAGGGACCAACATTTTTGAATCAGAGAGTTGTTTTTCCAATTTTGTTTTTCCTTCTAAATCCAATCTACTTGATAAAATGCAATGTTCTTGTCATTCAATTTCTCACTCATGTAAATTTCCTGTTGTAAACAACATGTTTTCCATTAATAAAGATAGTGTTTCATCTTCTTCATACAATGTTGCATGTCACAGTGATAATGTGGATTTATCGTGGCACTACAAACTTGGCCATGTGCCGTTTGTAAAGATGAAAGGAATGCCAACTCTTGTGAATTTTTCACCCAAAAACCATTCTTTTGTTCCATCTGCCCAATGGCTAGACAAGCTAGGTTGCCTTTTCCTAATAAAACCACAACCAGTTCCAGTGCAATTTTTGATTTGGTCCATGTAGACCTATGGGGACCATACTATGTGGCTACACATGACAATTATAAGTACTTTCTCACCTTGGTTGATGATTATAGTAGAGCCACTTGGACACACCTTCTAAGGTGCAAAAGCAACACTTTACAAGTCAAAAAAGCCTTTGTAACCACGGTCCATAACTAGTTCAACACTTTTGTGAAACAAAATAGGTCAGATAATGGCCTAGAATTCACAAATTCTAAAACATCAAGTTTTTTTCAATCCCAAGGTATTTTGCATCAAAGATCATGTCCATACACACCACAACACAATGGTGTGGTGGAAAGAAAACACAAGTGCCTAGTTGAAATAGCCACTGATCTCCTTTTCCAATCCAAACTACCAATTAAATATTAGGGAGAATGTCTCATAATAGCAACCTACATCATCAATAGACTTCCAAGTCCCCTCATTAAAAACAAATGTCCTTTTGAACTATTACACAAGCAAAGACCTATGTATACTATTCCAAAGAATCAGAGAATTAAATTTGACCCCAAAACCACTCCACATGTTTTCATTGGCTATCCTTTTTGTACAAAGGGTTATAAAGTGTTAGGTCTAGCCACAAGAAAAATACTTATCTCTAGGGATGTGGTTTCCTATGAATATGTCTTTCCTTTTACTTTCTCTGTTGATTCTGGTAAGTTTCCTTAGGTACCTGACACCATACCATTTGTTGATGTCAATGTTAATCCACACTTGCACATGTCAAACACTTTACATAGAGATGCTGAAAATGATAATACCATGTGTTCTAATATGTCCCCTGATCCTAATGAACCACATTACAATCAACCTTATGCACATTTATCTATTAATATTCCCTGTACTAAACATCATGTAATAGATTACACTAAAACTTTTTCACCAATTGTCAAGATGAATACTGTGAGAACTTTTATTGCTACTTCAGTCAAACAGATTTGGGACATTTTTCAACTAGATGTCAATAATGCATTCTTGCATGGTGACTTACATGAAGAGGTCTACATGAAACTCCCTCCAGGATTGGAAACTGAATCTCCAGGTCTAGTCTGCAGAATAAACAAATCTCTATATGGCCTAAAGCAAGCTAGCAGGCAATGGTATGAACAACTTACTAAAGCTCTCAACTCTACAGGCTATGTTCACTCACTTCATGACTATTCCTTGTTTTACAAAAAGGATGGTACTTCCTCAGTATTTGTGGCCATCTATGTTGACGATGTACCCCATCACAAGTACAAATATGCATGAGATCAATTAGTTGAAACAATTTCTACATGATAGCTTTCGAATCAAAGACTTGGGAAAATCCCATTATTTCTTGGGTTTGGAAATCATCTACAAGCCTGATGGGGTGATCATCTCTCAAAGAAAATTCCTTCTAGATTTGCTGAAAGATTTTGATTGCCACCAGTTTAGCACTTTCAACTCTCCTCTTGATAAAAATGTTAAGTTAAATGCTAAGGAAGGTGCTCTTTTATCTGACCCTGGTCATTATAGGAAGCTTGTAGGGAAGCTCAATTTCCTAGCAAATACTAGACTTGATATTGCTTATGGAGTCCAGCACTTAAGTCAATTCATGCATGAACCTAGACAGCCCCATCTGCAGGCTACCATGCACATACTTAGATACTTGAAAAAGGATCCTACAGTTGGTATTTTTTTGTCCAACAAAGCTGACTACAATATTAGGGCTTATTGTGACTTTGATTGGGCTGCATGCCCAAACTCCAGGAGATTTGTCTCAGGTTACATTGTGTTGCTAGGGGACAGTCCTATTAATTGAAAATCCAGAAGCAAGAAACCGTTTCTCTTTTATCAGCAGAAGCAGAGTAGAGAGCACTGAGGAAAGTGGTAGGGGAACAGGTGTGGTTGAGCAGATTGTTTACTAAGTTTGCCATCCCTTTTCCAACTCCAATTTATGTTTACTATGACAGTCAGTCAACTTTGCACATTGCTAGAAACGCTTCATGAAGGACTGATTTCTCTTTATCACATTAGAACTGGACAACAATTGGCTGATATTTTGACCAAAGCTCTAACTGGTATTAAACACACATCAGTCCTTAGCAAGCTGGCAGTGATCCCCTCACTTCCACCTTGAGGGGAAGGGGGGTGTTGAGCCAAGATATTTATATTGTAATGCTAAGTCATAGTTAGTGATTGATAGAGTTAGTTAGAATTAGTTATTGATTACTATTAGCTGGATTGAGTAGCTGTCATAATTAGTTAGTTAGCTGAGAAGATATTTTCATGATTGTATATATACGCGTTTCTATCATTGAATGACTTCATTTTTTTATTCCCAGAAATCACAGCTCACATTGTATAAATTCTTCCGTTTTTCTTCTTCTTCTCCTTGCAAAAAGATCTAAGCTCCCATTAATGGAGATGAGTTCCTAGATTTTATAAAATACACTTCAAATAATTTCAATAAGAATTGTGAAGATATGAGGATTGATCACAAGCTGACAGTAAGTTATCCATCCAAACAAAATGGAGTTTCATAGAGTAACAGGACTATTGTTGAAATGGCTACATGTTTATTTATTTTTTTTAAATTACTGCATAGCTTCTGGGAAGAATATTTTTAGACTTCAGAGTATTTGTTAAATAGGTTGTCAATTAAAGTTGTTGATGAAAATATTCCTATTGAGTCATGAAGTGGAATAAGACCATCTTCCAAGCACTTAAAAGAATATGTTTGGGTTGATTTATTTTTTTCATGTTCCTTCCGTTAAAAGAAGAAAACTTGAACCCAAAGATGAATTGGGGATCTGTATTGATTATTCATCACAAGCCAAGGGATATAGAGTTTTCAACTTGCAAAACATATTTCCATTAGAAGAGATGTAGTAGTGGATGAGGATGCTTATTAGAAATGGGATAAGGAGTAAATTGAGAAAGAAAATGCATGTTTCCAGAACTTGCATCCGCTGCCTGCAACACAATTATTTGACTCTAAAAATCTCAAAAAAGATGAAGAATTAGACGGAGAATCCTCACTTAATTTTCCAATGATGAAAACAAAGTCATATTCTGAGATATATGAAAGATGTAGTGTTGCTTTCTTGGAACCAATACGTATGATGAAGCATCAAGAAATGAAGTGTGGATTGAATCTATGAATGAGGAGATTGGTATTATAAAGAAGAATGACATTTGAATGATGATTGATAAAACCAAATACATAAATGTAATAGGGGTGAAATGGATTTATCGAACCAAACTTAATCTAGATGGTTTAGTTCATAAATTTAAATCAAGGCTTGTTCTGAAAGGCATGTCTGGATTATGTAGACATATTTGTACCTGTTGCAAGACATGATACAATAAAGCTTCTATTTGATTTAACAACTCAATAAAATCAAAAGTTGTATTATATGAATGTGAAATTGGCATTCTTAAATGGATAATTGCAGGAGATTTATGTCGACTAACCAGATGATTTTCAAGTTGCAAGAATGGAGGATATAGTCTATAGATTACATAAGGCATTTTATGGATTAAAGAAGGCTTCCTCGAGCCTAGTACAGTAAGATTGATGCTTATCTCATTCATTGTGGCTTCAGAAGAAGTAAAAATGAAGCCAATGTATATGTGAAAAGGGCTAATGGAGGAGATTTGATTATGGTGTCACTCTATGTTAATGATCTTTTGTTTACAGGAAGTAATGATGTTATGATGAATTAGTTTAAGCAAGAAATGGAGGCCGAATTTGATATGTCAAATTTGGGTGAAATGAGTTACTTTATGAGAATATTCATCAAGCTACTAACGACATCTACATTTCTCTGAGGAAATATGCATGTGATATTTGTAAAAAGTTCAAAATGGAGAGTTTAAGTCTGTATCAATCCCACTGGTTCATAATGAAAATATTTTAAAGCAAGAAGGAGTTGATAGAGTTGATTAAGCAGTTTATAGAAGTCTAATTGATAGTTTGCTATATTTGACAACAGAAAGACAAAATCTCATGTTCACGACAAGTCTTTTCGGTTTATACATGCTCTAAGTCAAGTTACTTTTATGTTGCTAAACGAACGTCGAGGCACACAAGGGAACTGTTGATTATTGTATTTGATTTTAAAATGATGAGCATGGTAAACCAATGGGATATTTAAATAGTGATTGGATAGGAATATTGATGATATGCAAATCACTTTTGGATATGCTCTTACACTTGGTTCATGCACTTTCTCATTAAATTCAAAGAAACAAGAATTGGTAGTTCAATCGTCCACAGAGGCCGAATACATTACCATTGTTGGTGTAACTAATCAGGCTCTATGGTTAATTAAGATTCTAAGGGGTCGTTTGATATAAAGATTAATAACACATGATTAGTAACACAAAGATTAGTAATGCAGGGATTAGTAATGTAGGAATTGGTAATGAGAGATTATTTTATATCAAGTGTTTAGTTCATTGTTTCCCATCTAATCTTGTGTTTGGTTTAAAACTCTACAAAAATATTATTTCCAATTATACCCTTGAATTATTATGGGATTTTCTATTTCATGTAATTGAGTCAAGGTATCTTCCCGACAATATTATATTTTGTGGCCTTTTAACTAGGTGGGAGAAGAATAATAATTGAGGATAAATAATTGTCATCTTAACGAATTGACCACTCACAAAACGTAAATTTTTAATTTAAAAAGGATAGATCATCTACTTTTAAAACCGAAAAGACGGTAAACAATAGTAAAATAGAATAAATCATCAATGTCTACACATAAAAATTGCAAGTTATAGTTTTAATATGGGAAAAGACATAAAATCCCCCCTGAACTTGTCCGCATAACTTACTTTAGCACTTTAACTATACGGGTGTTTAAATACCTCCCTTAACATTTTTTAATTGTTTTTTCTCAACCCTCCCATCACTAGCCCAGTTGAAGGCTGGGTGTTGTTCAGTCACACGCGTTTTTATTCGTCCACGTGTATATTAACTAAATTTCTAATTAATTACTTAAATCTCCATTATAATTATTTATTTTCATCACTAATTGTCTTCCCCAATGTTTGTCACCTTCTCAACAACAACTTTTCTTTTTACAGTGAAATTTTCTTCAACTTTTCTTCTTCCATTATATAATAATTTTCTCTTAATGTAAAAAATAAAAAAAGTTCTCCAATTTTCTTTCTTTTCGTAAGAAAATAGGTTTCAACATTCCATTTCTAGACATCAATTTCCACATTAAACCAACAACTCCTACACCCACCATGATTATATCTAAAATTGAGTCAAAAACTAAAATCATCGATGAATTTACCCCTCAATCTACAAATTATAATTCAAATTTCAATTGCAATTCCAGTTCAGTTTTTAGTTACATCATACCACCTTCCTCGAAAATTAAAAAAATTATTTACATAAAAATGTTAATTTATCAATGAATTGGATAAAATCTCCACAATAAATTTTTTGCCAACAATATCTTTGAATTTATTTTAGTGAAAATCGGCTTTTTTTTTAATAACTCTTTAAACTCATAGATCTAATAATCTTTTTTGATGTCGAAAATGGTGTCAATGAATCAAACAGCAAAGAAAAATTTCAAAGAAAAATAGAAAAAAAAAATGATTAAAAATAGAAAAGAAAAGAAGAAGAAAAAATGTGGAAAAAGTTACAGTTGGGAGTAAATGAGTAAATGTTTACCTTGAACTGAATGAAAAGAATAAGAAAGAGAAAGAGTTTTGAGAAAAGAAACAGAAAGGAAGAAGAAGATGCAAAAAAAAAAAAAAAAAACTACAGAGAAGAGAAGTTAATTGAAAAATAAAATGTTTAAAAATTAGTAAAATAAGTTATTAAATATGTCGTCCAATAAAAAGATGACACGTGTCAGTTTTTTGGTTTTTTTCTGTCTCACACGCTTATAGAAAGTTGGTGATACAAATTTTGCCACGTCACCCTTTAAGGGGTATTTAAATTCACTTCAAATTAAATTAGGGGGGTAAACAAACACTCATATAGTTAAAGTGCTAAAGTAAGTTGTGCAGACAAGTTCAGGGGGAATTTATGCATTTTCTCTTTTAATATGTATACAATTTTATAAATTGGTCAAAATACAAATAATCAGAAAACCACATATATATCAACAAATATACGTTCAATTAAAATCACAACCGTCATGTGGTCATAATTTTCTTTTTCAATTAGTAAATGTTAGACAACTCACATTTCAAATATTATATTGATTTGTACTGAATTTATTTAGCAACAAACAACTCTCTCTGAATAATAAAATCTGTAAACTAATTTATTTAAATAAATTTACTAGTACAAATATACAATATAAAACAAAGAAAATAAACAAAATGATTCAAAGATTTGAGAGGTATTTTTTAATTTACATATATTAATCTCATTGTATTAAATCATATGTACTACTAAAACCATGAAAGGTATTAATTATACATCCAATACCTAATAGGGTATACTATAACTAATACATGTATTAATTATACATCGGCCCAAAATTTCTACCAAACATAGTTAATATCGTAATGCATAATACATGAATTATTTCTCCTAATACACACCACCAAACGACCCTTAAGTGATCTGACAAAAAAAACCACATTGAAGCTAGTGTCATTAAGGTTGACAACAAGTCAACAATATTCATGGCAAAAAATCTAGTGCAATATGGCGATCATAGAAAACATATAAATGTTAAGTTTTACGCTATCAAGCAAATAGAGAAGGATGAGAAAGTTAAACTTGTTCAATATTGCAACTCATATTAGCAATGATCATAATGTTTGCAATATGCTAATCTGAGTTGCAATGAACACCAAGGCTCTTCGTTTGATGTTCTAAGGGCTTAGCTGACCGAAGTATCCAAGAAAGATCTCAAAGAAGCCGAGTGTAGAAGATGAGATTTTTCTATATATTTTTTGGTTTAGTAAAAAGAATTCAATATTTTGTTTAGTTTGTACAGGAATGATAGTCATTGTTTTATGAAATATGTCTCGTAAGAAAGCACAATAATGATTGGATAAGTATATATGGTCATCTAATTACTTTTGAAAAGTTTATATATATATTGTTAGGTTTATGTAACATGAATGAAGTTATGCACCTGCTAACAATAGCGGAATGTTAATCGAAAAGAGTTGCTCCAAGTCCGACCTTGAATCACTAGGAAACGAAGGATGAATTTCACAAACTAAATGTATTCTTTGATTTGGTTGTGTTTTTCCTTTTCTTATAGTGTTTGTCGTACTTGTCTTTTGAAAAGAAGAACTTTAATCCTTTTAAAGAGAAACATGGGACAGTAGATTTTGAAAAAAAAAAATCTAATTATTCCCCCGCTTTTCAGTTTTAAAATTGCTCCCCCTTTTATTTGATTTAGATTATCTCTAATCTGATTTTCCTTTCATAAAACAAAATGGATCATGTCGGGTCGAAAATGATTCGGGTCGGTTCACATGTTGACCCATGAACCACAAAATCCAACATCTCCCACTTCCTACATAGTGAACAAGAACCACGCCAGCACGACATTAACAAGACAACCGATTCATACTACAAATAGTTCGTGCGACATGTGAGCATCAAGAGCTTTACCTATAAGGTTTTACAAGCTACGCAAAGGAATCCAATCACATGTGGAAAGAATTCTCTAAAAATATGAGGATACAATTACTCACAATACCCTAGACTTCATTTACTACTTCAGTAGTTATTTGTTTGATGCCTCATCCTCTTAAAAAGGTGAACTCGAGTTTTTCAACTTTATATACACAATTACACTCGACATTTATATGGTCAGTGTAGTAGCCGGCTTGTGTATATAAATTAGATTAATTTTAATTTGATCGTCTTTCCTTTCTACTCGAATCTATCTGTTTCGAATCAACTGCTTTCCTAGACATGTACTGCATTGCCGAATCATTCATGGCTATTAGTAACATGTTAAAGTAGCAAAACTGACTGAAACTTCAAGAAACAGTAAAAGGTCAAAGGGTATTTCAATAAAAGTTAAAGTAACTTTCAAGGTCTCACACAATGAAGAAGCACGGATTCATTCTTTCATTAACCCATTAGTCTCTTAGCACACATGGTATGAAACACGTGCTACGATATTCTCACCTTATATTGGTGCGTGTGTCTTATTTCATTTAATCATTCAACATCGTACAGATCTTCGTCTAGACATTTTTAGATGTCTAATCTGAGTTTCTCTATTCAATGATCCCTAACCTCATTTTCTTAGAGAGACTCATATCTGGCTTACAAAACAAGTTATAACACGGTGGTGAAACTTACCTCTTCACGTTTTCAATGTAAGAGGTGATTGCTCATGTGAGAGAGAGTCAATCTTGCAACTTGTTTGACACACTTTATCAATTAAATATACTATCACATGCATATAAGATATGAACATAATTCAATAGCATTATAGTTATGAGAATTTTATAATAATCAAGTCATTTTACAATACAGAAATATAATCATATCCTACGCAAACCTAGAGCCATAACATGGTTTTCAAACAATTCTCTAGATATCACCTTTATAAATGGATCAGCTATCATTTAACGAGTATGAATGTATTGTAAATTTATTTCTCCACTTGCTACTATATCTCTCACAAAGTTATACTTGATTTCAATGTGTTTGGTTTTGCTGTGAAACTTAGGATCCTTCGTGTATGCGATAGCCGCATGACTGTCGCAATATAAAATCATGGGACCTTTAGAATTCTTTTCAATATTCAAATGCTCAAAGAATCTCTTTAACCAAACAACTTCTTGTACTGCATATGCACAAGCCACGAATTCAGATTCCATGGTTGAAAGAGTTGTGCAAGTTTGTTTCTTAATTTTCTATGAAATAGGACCACCATTAAGTAAGAAAGCATAACTGGAGGTTAATTTTCTATCATTCCGATCACCAACCTAATCAGCATATGTGTAACCTTTTAAGAGTAAATCAGATCCACTATAGAATAGTGAATAATCTACAACTCCCTTCAGTTATCAGAATATTCTCTTCACTTCCTTTCAATGATCACTTCCAGGATTAGATTGATACCTGCTTACCAGACCTACGGCATAACAAATGTCTAGACGAGTACACATCATAGCGTACATCAGACTCCCGATAACACTAGAATATGGAAATCGAGACATGTCTTCCTTTTCTTTTTCAGTCCTTGGACACATTTTGTAACACCTCAGAACTAAGACTTAGAAAATGCAGCAGAAAAATTCTGAACCAGTGAACCACGGCATGGTTCACGGACTGTGATAGGGTCCACGGTCCGTTGACCTGCCCGTGAACTTCAGTACACCCCCAGTAGAGGTGGACCATGGGGCCCTTCATGGGTCGTGGTCCACCTCATGGGTCGTACAAATTCCCGCGGTGGGGAGTTAGAATCCCTCAAGCCTAGTATCAGACCACGGAGCCCTTCACGGGCCGTGGTCTTGATGACGGTCGGTGGGAGGGTCCGTAGACCTAATCCAACAGACCACCAACCCAAGAGTAGGACCACGTCGGCCTTCACGACATATGGTCCTTCACACAGGTCGTGGTAGGGCTCGTGGTCTAGCGCCCAGAACCACTAACTACTGGACCAATGATCACCACCGGCTTCATGGTCCGTGGTTCCTTTGAGATCCTATCATAAGGTTCGTGGTCAGCCCGTCAGATCTTTAAGTCAGGGATCGTCTGGTCTTTTCCCCTATGTGTTGGACACTTAAACTACGTCGTTTAACCCATAAACTACATGGTTTTGGTCAGTTTTAGCCTAGAAACTAAATTAGAACTTACCCTAATAAACTATTCACCTAATTCAAGCGAAAATTTGAGCAAAAATCAGAGGAGAAGACAACCAACCCTAGCTTCAAAACACAGCAAGTTTTCATCAGTTCCAGCCCTGAAATCGGAAGATTTCTCCGTGAATTTCATCACCAACAGGTATGTGGAATTTCACTAGTAGGTTCCTTTCACCCATTAGGTCCCTAGATTTCACTCAGAATCTTGATTCCCTTGATATTATCTAGACCTAAGGTTTCTTGAATGTTAGAAATTATTGGGTTTTAGTTGTTAGAATGATCCAAATCAGATTATCATGTTATTGCTTAGTTTCTTTTATGATATTCAGAACCCAAACTATGTAGTTATTTTAGTTCATGAATTACACATGCTAGGTTAGTGAGCTAAGCAGATATATATGTTTCCGTTTACGAATGTCACATTATCAGTTATAATTGTTGCATTCTCATAATTTGCATGTCAGGATTTTGAGTTATCCATAATATAAAAATTCAGTCATAAATTGTTAATTACATATTCAATTGGGAGTAGCTTAGTACCAAGTGAATTAGGGTTCAACATACTTGAATAGTCCTATAACTGCGTGCCCCCGTAGGTTATAAGTCCCCTATGTGTGCATCATTTTAGTGATCACGCCATTCATGCCTCTATACCTCTGACAGGGTATATTGGGTCCTCTCGATGAGGCGTATACATTGGACTCCACATTTAGTTCATGTGGTTTTATGTCGGTTATTAGTAGCTCCCACAGTCAGATTCTATTGCATTGATCATGTTATCAGTTACAGTTAGATTTCAATCTCAGCATGTTATAAACTTAGTCATTGCATTCAGTCGGTTCATGTTCAGATTTCTCAGTATAGTATCATGCTTATCTCATATCAATGCTTAGTTATATGTTTTGGTTTAGGTATGTTATTGTTCAATGATACTTTATCATGCATGCTCAATACCTTTCAAGTACTAGTGCATACTCTGCGCTACATCTTCTCATGATGTAGGTTCAGGTTCTCAGCTTCCCGATCACGCATAGATCAATTCACGGTCTTCAGTTCAACAACATCAGTGGTGAGTCCTCATTCTTCAAGGATGATTTACATGATTATTTTCCTTTACTTTTAGTCTTTAGTTTTCAGTATTTGCTCGATCTAGCTAGGGCATGTCCCAGCACTTCTAGTCAGTTAGAGGTTATTTTCAGACATAGTTATAATCAGTTTTAGTAGTTGAGTTGGACTTTTCACTTGTTGTTGAACTCTCAGTATTTATATATTTAGATTTAGTATAAGTATTCCCCTTCATTTAAGTTATATTATGCTTTAAGATTATGCACAGTATTTTCTCATTTCAGTTATCTTAGTATGCTTATGATATGCCAGCAGGGTTAGCTTGGGGTCACTCGTGATCATAGGTCTCGTGTCCGCGTCCTGGGGGTAGCTTTGGGGCCTGACAAACTTCGTATCAGAGCACTAGGTTTAAGAGTCCTACGATTTCTGAAAAGCCGCACTAAGTAGAGTCCTTTTCATGGGTGTGAAATGCACCACATCTAATGAGAAGGAGGTTGTGTAAGGTATGATCTAATTCCTCGTTCTAATCTTTCATTATATGCTTTCAGATCATGCCTCCTCGTAGAACTTATGGAAGGAATGTGAATGCACGAAATGCTAACACAACTCCCCCAGTCCCAGATCAGGAAATTCAAATGCTGAGTTTCAGAACGTCACTCAGCTTTTGGCTTAGAGTGTGAATAATCAGAACAATCAGCAGGCTCAAGTCCCTGCAAATGCTAATGGTAGATCAGTGGTATCCAGGGTTCGTGATTTTGTTAGGATGAATCCGCCTGAGTTCTTAGGATCACTGATTGGTGAGGATCCCCAAAACTTCATAGATGATTTCAACAAGATCTTCGAAGTAATGCAAGTGATAGGTAAAGATAGGGTAGAGTTGGCATCCTATCGACTTAAGGATGTAGCTCATATCTGGTATACTCAATGGAAAGAGAACAGGGGTACAGATGCAGCTCTTATCACTTGGGAATGCTTTAGTGAAACTTTTCTAGTAAGATTCTTCCTCAGAGAGTTGAGAGAGGCAAAAACACAGGACTTTATGAATTTGAAGCATGGTAGTATGACAGTCCAAGAGTATGAACTCAAGTTCACCCAACTCTCCATGTATGCTCCTCACATAGTTGCGGATTCCAGGGCTCAAATGAACAAGTTTCTATATGGGGTATCCGACTTAGTGAAAACAGAGTGCAGGAATGCTATGTTGCTGGAAAATATGAACATCTCTAAGCTCATGACTCGAGATCAGCAAGTTGAGGGTGATAAGCTTATGGAATATGATAAGGATAAGAAGAAGTCTAGAACAGGCAACTATGAGTATTCTCAATAGAAATCGGGTGGTGGAAATTGCTCACAATTTCAGCAAAAGTCTTCAGCTCCAACACCTTCATTAGCTAGTGTTCCATCATCCAAGTTCTGAAATGATCAAAAGGGTAGGGCATCAGGCTCTAAGTCTCAAGGTAGTATTTCAAGCACCAGAACCTACCCAACCTGTCCAAAGTGTGGTAAGAACCATCTGGGATAGTGTCTTGCATGAAGGGAAGGATGTTTTGGGTGTGGTCAGTCTGGTCACAAGTTGAGAGATTGTCCTTCTGCTAAATAGGGTCAATGAGGCAATAATGGTAGAGCTCAGTCCAAAACTTCAGCAGCACCAGCAGGCCACCTGACTCAGCAGGGTAACTCATCTGGTATAGGTGGTTGTCAGCGCCGAAACAAGTTCTATTCGAAGATTCTCCTGATGTGGTCATTGGTACGTTACAAGTCTTTGACTTAGATGTTTATGCTTTATCAGACCCAGGGAATGCTCTTTCCTTTGTAACTCCTTATATAGCAGTGAACTTCAATGTTAGTCTCAAAACTCTCTCAAAACCCTTCTCAGTCTCTGTTCTAGTCGGTGACCCAGTTATAGCTAGACGGGTATACAGATAGTGCCCTATCACAGTCTCCTAGAAAGTCACCTCAACAGATCTTGTAGAGTTAGAAATGGTAGACTTTGATATAATTCTAGGCATGGATTTGGTTACATTCATGGTATGCCTCAGTCAATTGTAGAATTAAGATTGTTCGTTTTCAGTTTCCAGACGAACCAATCTTAGAATGGAAGGGTAGTAGCTTAGCACCTATGGGTCGTTTCATTTCTTACCTTAAGGCAGAAAGATGTTTTTTAAGGGTTATCTTTATCATGTAGTTCGGGTTAGGGATTCAAGCTCTGAAACCCCAACTCTTGAGTCAGTTCCAGTAGTTAACGAGTTCCTAGAAGTGTTTCCAGAAGATTTTCTCAAATTTCCTCCCAAAAGGGAAATCAACATTGGAATTAATATCCTTCTAGATACCCAACATATCTCTATTCCTCCTTACAGAATGGCTCTAGTTGACCAACTTCAGGGTGCTAGTCATTTCTCAATGATAGACCTCCGATCCAGTTATCATCAGCTAAGAATTAGAGATATTGACATCCCAAAAATGGCCTTCAGAACTCGATATGGTCATTATAAATTCGTAGTTATGTCTTTTGGACTAACCAATACTTCTGGAGCTTTCATGGATTTGATGAACAAAGTATTCAAGCAGTACTTGGACTTGTTTGTTATCGTCTTTATTGATGATATCCTCATTTACTCTAGGAATGAGGAAGAACATGCCAATCATTTGAGGGTTGTCCTGCAAACTCTCAAAGATCGTCAATTATTCGCTAAGTTTAGCAAATGTGAATTTTGGTTGCAATTAGTTGCTTTTCATGGGCATATAGTGTGTAGCGAAGGGATCCGAGCGAATAACCAGAAAATAGAAGCAATGAAACAATGGCCCCGACCTACCTCTCCTACAGATATCAAAATTTTCTTAGGTCTAGCAGGTTATTACAAAAGGTTCGTGGAAGGCTTTTCATCCATAGTCTCTCCATTGACTAAGTTGACTCAGAAAAAGGTCAAATTTCAATGGTTAGATGATTGTGAGAAAAGCTTCGCATAACTAAAAACTAGGTTGACTACAGCTCCTATTTTGACTCTACCAGAGGATTCAGACGGTTATGTGATCTATTGTGATGCATCCAGAGTCGGCCTAGGTTGTGTGTCGATGCAGCGAGGTAAGGTTATAGCTTATGCTTCTAGACAACTTAAGGTGCATGAGAAGAACTATCCAACTCATGACCTCGAGCTTGTAGCAGGGGTGTTTGCACTTAAGATTTGGAGACATTACTTGTATTGTATTCACGTAGATGTGTTCACAGGCCATAAGAGCCTTGAATATGTGTTCACCCTGAAAGAGTTAAATCTTAGCTAGAGGAAATGGCTTGAGTTCCTCAAAGATTATGATATGAGTGTGCATTTCCATCATGGTAAGGCCAATGTAGTAGCAAATGCTCTTAGTAAACTAACTATGGGTAGTGTAGCACATATTAATGAAGAAAGAAAGGAACTAGCAAAGGATGTTCGCATATTTGCTCGCTTAGGAGTTCGTCTTATGAGCATATCATATAGTGGGGTAACAGTTCAAAATGGGACAATTTCTTCATTGGTAGTGGAGGTTAAGTAAAATCAAGACAGTGGTCCGATATTGCTTCAACTAAATGGTGCAATCCATCAGCAGAGAGTTGAGGGTTTCTCACAAAGGGGAGATGGTGTGCTTCGCTATCAGGGTCAATTATGTGTTCCTAAGGTGGGTGAGTAGAGACATGAAAATTCTCGTAGAAGCCCATAACTCCAGATATTCTATTCATCGAAGTGCCACTAAGATGTACTGCGATCTGCGGGAAATCTTTTGGTGGAATGGTATAAAAAAAGATATAGTAGATTTTATGGCTAAGTGCCCTAATTGCCAGCAAGTGAAGGTAGAACATCAGAAACCAAAGAGGCATGACTCAAGAGATCAACATTCCTACTTGGAAGTGGGAAGTGATCAACATGGAATTCATCACAAGTTTACCTCGTGCTCGCAGACAACATGACTCCATTTGGGTGATAATTGATAGAGTCACTAAGTTTGCACGCTTTTTGGCTGTTAAGACTACAAATTCGACGGAGGACTATGCCGAGCTTTACACTAATGAGATAGTCAGGTTTCATGGATTTCCTTTGTCTATCATCTCAGATATAGGTCCTCAGTTTACCTCTCATTTCTGGAAGTCATTTCAGAAAGGTCTTGGTACTCAAGTTAATCTTATCATAACTTTCATCCACAGACGGATGGCTAGGCAGAGCGTACCATTCAAACCTTAGAGGACATGTTGAGAGCTTGCGTGATCGACTTCAAGGGTAGTTAGGATGATCACATTCCTCTTATAGAGTTTGCCTACAATAATAGTTACCATTCCAGCATTCAGATGACCCCTTATGAGGCATTGTATGGGCGTAGATATAGATCTCTGGTTGGTTGATTTGAAGTAGGTGAAGCAGCCTTGATAAGGCCAGATTCAGTTCATGACATTATGGAGAAAGTAAAACTTATTAGAGATAGACTTAAGACAGCCCAGAGTCGCCAGAATTTTTATCCAGATGTAAGAAGAAGGGAATTAGAGTTCCAACTTCCAAGTTGATGATTGGGTTTTTCTGAAAGTGCCACCCATGAAGGGAGTGATGAGAATTGGCAAGAAAGGGAAGCTCACTCCTAGATATGTAGGCCCTTACAAGATCTTGAAAAGAGTTGGTAAAGTGGCTTATGAGTTAGGGTTGCCAACAAAACTAGTAGCAGTGCATCCGATTTTTCACATTTCATTATTGAAGAAATGTGTGGCTGATCCAACATCTATGGTACCATTAGAGAGTGTGGTTGTGAAGGATAGTCTCACTTATGAAGAGGTTCCAGTTGAAATTCTTGATCGTCATGTTTGAAGGTTGAGAAACAAAGAAGTCATTTTAGTTAAGGTTTTGTGGAGGAGTCAGTCCGTAGAGGGAGCTACTTAGGAAGCAGAAGAAGCCATGAAGGCTAAGTATCCTCACCTCTTTCCTTCCGATTCCACTCCAGCTTGAGGTAATAGTTCCTCTCCAGTTTTTCAGTCATTCATGTGTAGCTTCAGTATTAGCATCTTGTTCCTTCAGTTTGTACTTGCATTTTCAGCGTATTTGCATGTTCATGGAACCTAGTTCAGTGAGAAATCAGTTTCCAGTACTTAGTAGTGGGGTTTGCAGCGCTTTCCCTCCATTTCAGCTAGTTTAGACTTCATTCGAGGACGAATGTTCCCAAGGGAAAGATATTGTAACACCTCAGAACTCAGACTTAGAAAATGCAGTAGAAAAACTCCTAAACCAGTGAACCACGGCAGGGTTCACGGACCATGATACGATCCACGGTCCGTTGACCTCCCCATGAACTTCAGTACACTCACAGCAGAGGTGGACTACGGGGCCCTTCAAGAGTCGTGGACCACCTAACGGGCCGTACAGGCGCCCGTGGTGGGGAGTTAGAATCCCTCAGGCCTGAGAGAAGACCACGGATTCCTTCACAGGTAGTGGTCTTGATTACGGTCTGTGGGAGGGTCCGTAGGTCTAAGCCAATAGGCCACCAACCCAAGTGTAGGACCACGTCGACCTTCACGGTCTATGGTCCTTCACTCGGGTCTTGGTAGGGCTCGTGGTCAAGGCTCCCAGAACCAATAGTTATTGGACCAAGGACCACGACCGGTTTTATGGTCCGTGATCCCTTTGACAGCCCTTCATAAGGTTCGTAGTCAGCCCGTCAGATCTTTAAGCTAGGGGTCGTTTGGTCTTTTCCCCTATGCATTGGACTCCTAAACTACGTTGTTTAACCCTTAAACTACGTGGTTTTGGTTAGTTTTAGCCTAGAAACTAAATTAGAACTTACCCTAATCAATTATTCACCAAAGTCAAGCGAAAATTAGAGCAAAAATCAGGGGAGAAGTCGACCAACCCTAGGTCCAAAACACAACAAGTTTTCATTAGTTCCAGCCCCGAAATAGAAATATTTCTCCGTGAATTTTGTCACCAGATATGTGGGATTTCACTCGTTGGTTCCTTTCACCCATTAGGTCCCTAGATTTCAGTCAGAATCTTGATTTCCTTGATATTATCTAGACCTAGGGTTTCTTGAATGTTAGAAAATATTGGGTTTTAGCTGTTAGAATGATCCAAATTAGATTATCATGTTATTGCTTAGTTTCTTGTATGATATTCAGAACCCTAACTATGTAGTCCTTTTAGTTCATGAAATACACATTCTAGGTCAGTAATTTAGACAGATATACATTCTTCAGTTTACGAATGTCACATTATCATCTATAATTGTTGCATTCTCAGATTTTGCATGTCAGTATTTTGACCTATCCATAATACAGAAATTCAGTCATAAATTTTAAATTAAATATTCAATTGGGAGTAGCTTAATACTGAGTGGAATAAGGTTCAGCGTACCCGAATAGTCCCAAAACTACGTACCCTCATATGTTATAAGTCCTATATGTGGGCATCATTTTTAATGATCACGCCAGTCATGCCTCTATACCTTTAGCAATGTATATTGGGTCCTCTCAATGGGGCGTATACATCGGACTCCACATTTAGCTCATGTCGTTTTATGTCGTTCATTAGTAGCTCCCACAGTCAGATTCTATTGCATTGACCATGTTATCAGTTACAGTCAGATTTCAGTCTCACCATGTTATAAACTTGGTCATTGCATTCAGTAAGTTCCTGTTTAGATTTCTAGGTATATTATCATGCTTATCTCATATCATTTCTCAGTCATATGCTTTGGTTCAGTTATGTTATTGTTCAGCGTAAAGCTATCATGCGTGCTCAGTACCTTTCAAGTACTGACACATACGGTGTGCTACATCTTCTCGTGATGTAGGTTCAGGTTCTCAACTTCCAAATCACGCATAGATCGATTCCCAATCTTCAGTTCAGCAGCATTAGTGGTGAGTCATCATTCTTTGTGGACAATTTACATGATTATTTTCCTTTGCTTTTAGTCTTTAGTTTTCAGTATTTTCTAGATCTAGCTAGGGCATTTCCCAGCACTTCTAGTCAGTTAGAGGCTATTTTCAGACATAGTTAGAATCAGCTTTAGTAGTTGAGTTTGACTTTTCAGTTGTTCTTGAACTCTCTGTATTTATATATTTAGATTTAGTTTGGGTATTCCCCATCATTTCAGTTATGTTATGCTTTAAGCTTCCGCACAATATTTTCTCATTTCAGTTATCTTCGTATATTTATGATACGCCAGCAAGGTTAGCTTGGGGTCACTTGTGATCCTAGGTCCCTTGTCCGCGTCTTGGGGGTAGCTTCGGGGAGTGACACATTTCAAGGCTTAAAGTTTCACCTTTTGCTATTGGAGTATCCATAGGTTTGCAAATATTCATTCGAAAGCATTCCAAAAATTTTCTATATGTATGTTTCTTGAGATAGACTCAAAAAAATTTTGGTACGATCGCTTTGAATTTTAACACCCAATGTATAGTCTGTTTCACCCATATCTTTCATGTCAAATGACTTTGAAAGCCATGACTTGATAGTTTAGACATACTCCAAATTATTTCCGGCTAATGAAATATCATCCACGTAAAGAGAAAGAATTACAAAATTTTATTTGGACTTTTTCACATAGATGCAATGGTCTTTATCGATCATGGTGAAATGAAATGAAATGAAATCACTTCTTTATGGAATCTCAGGTACCACTGCCCTGAAGATTTCTTTAGGCCATAAATTGATCTTTTCAATTTACTAACTTTGTTTTCTTGGACTTTAACAACGAAACCTATAGGTTGTTCCATGCAGATTTCTTCGTTTAGTTCCCCATCGAGAAAAGCGGTCTTCACATTAATTTGGTGTATTTCTAGATCTAAACGTGCAACAAAAGCCAAAAGTAATCGTATAGAGGTAAATTTCACAACTGGTGAAAATGTTTCCTCGTAATCTATTCCAGATTCTTGAGTAAAACCTTTTGCAACCAATCGTGCTTTGTATCTTTCTATTGACCCATCCGATTTGCGTTTAACTTTGAGAATCCATTTATTCCCAATAGCTCTACGTCCCTGAGGAAGGTCAACTAGATCACAGACTTTGTTCGTTTTTATGGACTTTAATTCTTCTTTCATCGCTTTTAACCATTCATCCTTTTTAGGGCTCGATAAAGCCTCAGTCACAGAATTAGGTTCATACAATTCTGCAGGAGCTACCAAGAAAACATAATCCTCAATCTCATCAGATCGTTTAGGTACACCTTTTCTTGTACTTTTCCATAATTGAAGTTTAGATTCCTCTATAGGATTTTGGAATTCAAAACTCCCACTTGGTTTAGGAACCATTTCTTGATCCATTGATCTATCTAGTATGTTTGACGACAATATTTGATCTTTTGAATTCAACATTTCGTAAAGAGGCTCACCTTCATTTATTTCACCCTTTTTTGGGAAAATCATTTTCCAAAAATATGACATCTCTTCAATAATACTTCCATCCTCCAATTCATCAATGAACACATACCCTTTGGAGCATTCTGAGTATCTTATAAAGATACATTTATTTCTTTTTGGACTTAGTTTACCAAACTCACCAAAACGATCTTTAATATATGCAGCACAACCTTAAGATCGTAGATCATTCAGGTTTGTTTTATGACCAGTCCAAAGTTCATAAGGAGGGGAAGATACTAATTTAGAAGGTACTTTATTCAATATGTAGGCCGCAATCAATAATGCATCTCCCCAGAAAGAGATAGACAAATTTGCATGCGCCATCATTGATCTTGTCATTTCCAATAATGTTCTATTCCTTCTTTCAGTTGTGTACACCATTTTGTTGAGGTGTATAAGGAGTAGCTAACTGTTTGATAATGGCCTTTTCAGTACATAATTCTTCAAATTGTTTTGACAAATATTCATATACCTTTATACTTTTATCTAATTGATTTCAACTTCATTCATATACCTTTTAAAGTACTCAAGTGCTTTAGATTTATGAGAAATCAAATAAACATAATCAAAGCGCGTGAAATCATCAATAAATGTAATGAAGTATGCAGCACCAGGCCTTTCCTTCACATTCATTGGACCACAAATATCATAATGGATTAGTTGAAGTGGGAACTTAGCTCTTTTAGCCTTCCCAAATGGTTTACGTGTGATCTTTTCAGCAAGACAATTTTCACAAGTTGGCATATTTTAGAGAAAGGGCCTAAATGCCCTTCATTTGCCAACCTATACATTCGATCTTGTCCTACGTGACCTAATCTTGTGTGCCATGTAATAACATCAATATCAATATTACTAGAATAACATGTCATTACACAACGGTCAACATAATAGTCATAAGTTGAAGGATTACAATCTAAATCGATAAAACGATCATAACGAAGTCCAAAACCATATGAAAAATTATATAGAATTATTCTAATACCATTGCGACTAAAAAACAAATCAAAACCAACATCTAGAAGAACAGACACACAAATACTAAGTTTCGTCGAATCTCTAGAGCAAATAGGACGTCATGCAACATCAAAGATTGGCAACCATGCAAGTCCACTTTGCAAGTGACTATCCCTTTGACTTCAAGTCTAGCATTATTTCCTATATAGATCCACCCGAATCTTGGTGAAACTCGTCGAAACTCCACAAATGCTTCTCGATCTCGATTGACGTGGTCGGTGGATGCTGAGTCTACAATCCACATATGATAAGATTCGGTTAATAAAGAAGTGCTTGAAACATAAGTAGCACTTCAAGATGCGTTTAGAAATGCTACATTTTTTGGCTCGCTACATTCACGAGCAAAATTCCCTAAAACTTGGAAATTGTAGCACTTCATTTTGCTCTTGTCTTTCTTCTTGAAAAACCATTTTCCCTTTTTTGGAATTTGGCTTCTTCCTTTTGTTAGAGGGTCCATCTCCAGTCTCTTTGTTCTTCCCATTTTTCTTCTAGTTCTTCTTGCGCTTGATGCCTGAAGACTTTGTACCACTTGACTCTGCCACAAAGGCATTAGAAGTAGTTTTAGCAGCACAAAGCCGCTCATCTTCAAGTTCAACATGGCGGGCAACATCAGAGAAGGTTTTGATACTATTATTATGGGTCAAGTTAACCTTCAAATGTTCCCCGAATCACTGCTTGTTGCTCATCTGAGAGAACATGACTAGCACTTTTGAGTTGGGCTATCATGTTTGACATCACCCTAAGGTGTTGTTTGATATTTTGATCATGACGCTTCTTGTAAGTATCAAATTTGATAGTAAACTGTCGGAGGCGGGTCACAGACGTACCCCCATATGTTCCTCGTAGATGTTGCCACATAGCATGAGCAGTTGGGAATTCCTCACATTCATGTATGAGGTCATCAACTGCAGAACTAACTATTATTCCACATGTAGTGAAATTAGCCTTTTTCTAAGCTTTAAAAGCTTCAAGGTCTCTTCTGTGTTGTGTTGTGTTGTGTTGTGTTACCCTCTTCTGGCTGATTCAAAACATGGTTTTCGAGAGCATTTTGCTCTTCTAGTACGTACCATATTTTACGACTCCAGATGTCGTAATTATCACCGTTTAGTTTTTCACCTTTGTTCAAGTCAGCAATTATACTTTTTGATGTCATGTCTGTAATTAAGAGACAATTTCAGCAAGTTTCACTCATCAATATTAACTTAATCATTTAAGCATGAGATGTTTACATATACTTCACTCAAACAAATCAATTTTCATAATGACTTCACATTTAGTGTAGAATCGAAATGGTTACTAAGTTTTCGATCATCATCTACAATCTAAATGTTTAATCAAAAGTAAAATTGTTTCTTGGTGAGTATATTACTAAAGATTAAGTCTTAATGCATTCAAATAAAATAACATGGCTTTCAATAAGAAAGGCAAACTACATAATTCATATATTGAAGAATAAATTGACAATGACAAATTACAAGGCATAGAAAGACTAAAATCTTCTCACGTGTCTTCAAGACAACTACTATACACCCTAAAAGACTCACTAGGCCAAACCTCATGATAACATATGTTAATCTACCACTCCAAGTTTCACGGAGAGCGTCTTTTAAATAAACTGAGGCTTCCCAATCCAAAATTTTAAAATAATCAATCAGTTCATCCCATTTCAATTCAAGAATGAAATCCCGGGCTGAAATATTAGGGGACATCTTCCAAGACTTGAACTCTTTAAAAGAAATTCTCTTTTTCCCTTCGAATAGCCCTTTGATTCCTTAACAAATTTTGTGTCACCCTTGGAACATCAATCCGTATGATCTCACGTCTTTGAAAACATGTCCCACTGCGACATGCTCTTCAACATTGTCCTTTTGCTCGACTTTGAGAACTCCCACTTGGAGTAATTCTAGTTTGTTTTTGTTCAGCCATGTCTAAAATAGGAACAAGGAAACAATAAGAATGGTTATACCATTCAGTATGACAACATATGTCACTTTTTCTAGTAGAAAACAAAATTATTTGAAGGACTAAATGAATTTATTAAGAACAATTTATATTAAATATATCTGAACCGTAACCAAGTGACGACTATAGGTCAATATCAAAAAAAATTCACAGATAATCACATATGGTTAAAAAAATCAATGCTTCAGAAAAATAAAATAGAAGTATTGATATCATAATTTAATTACGCTCCCCAAAAAAAACTATATTAGTAGACTTATTTTTCACACATTACTTTTTCCATACAAAAACAATTTAATGCTAGTGTAGGTTATCACATAAAATATAGTGAATTAAATAGTACAAGATCCAAATAGATAGTACTAGATCAAAAGTAATGATCACGTTCCCCCAAAAAAATTCAAAGAAAAAAACTGACACATCACACTTTTAAGAAAGTGTGTATGTTTGCACTAGTACGGATACATCAACTTTATCATTTTTTTAATTATAAGACAAATATATATATATATATATATATATATATATATATATATATATATATAGTTATGAACCAAAAAGGTACTATGTGTTTTTTCATAAAGTAGTACTACTTGAAAAGGATGGCACATGATAAAGTGGAACACATTTTCAACAAAAGTATCTTGTAGTGCAGAGCACTTTCTTCAAAAAAAAATAGGAAGCATACAAGTGGTACACCTTCTAGCATAAAAAAATCACAAGGAAAAAAATTCATATTTCCCAACAGAACGGAAATTACAAGCCATCTTCCCTACTTATATGTTATTAATACGAACACTTTTTCCTACTCATCTTCTTGAAATATTACTTATAAATAGAAAAACTACACAAATCTGATTATTTTCATTCCTCTTCAAGAAAAAATTCAAGATAAATGAGATCGCACAGTTTGTGTACTACTCCATCAAAATATGAAAAGAAGAAAATACATGAGTTCAAAACCTCATTTGGATCATTTATCTTTCTAACAGGTAAGTACATATTGATGGTTTTTTTTGTTAACAAGAATATGTACACATATATTATTTCAAAAAAATCACTCTTTTGTGTCCAGATTTTGCAAATATGGAGCATTGAACCCTTGCTCTGATACCATTGTTAGATTTATGTAACATGAATGAAGTTATGTACCTGTTAACAGCAGCTGAATGTTAATCGAAAAGAGTTGCTCCAAGTCCGACCTTGAATCACTAGGAAACGAAGGATGAATTTCACAAACTAAATGTATTTTTTGATTTGGTTGTGTTTTTCCTTTTCTTGTAGTGTTTGTAGTACTTGTCTTTTGAAAAGAAGAACTTTCATCCTTTTAAAAAGGAACATGGGACAGTAGATTTTGAAAAAAAAAATTCTAACTATTCCCCCTCTTTTTAGTTTTAAAATTGTTATTATCCTAATCTGATTTTCTTTTCATAAAACAAAATGGGTCATGTCGGGTCGAAAATGATTCGGGTCGGGTCGGTTCACAAGTGTGACCAATGAACTA
>JAJOOE010014433.1:0-28023 GCA_036250405.1 Solanum raphanifolium
TGTGATTCCTATAGCCTTATGTTGTTTACTGCGTTTCACTTCTCACATTATTTTCTTGATGTATTGCCCCCTTTGTTGATTATGCACTATTTTTCTTATTGGACGTTATGTTTTATATATTTCTCTTCCTTTACTTGGCTTTGTTGCACTTGAGCTGAGGGTCTTCCGGAAACAGCCTCTCTACCTCCACGAGGTAGTGGTAAGGTCTGCGTACACTCTACCCTCCCCAGACCCCACCTAGTGGGATTTCACTGGGTATGTTGTTGTTGTTGTTGATTATGACCTCGCATTATGGAGTGTACAAAGTAGATGCTCTTTACTAAATAGTAACAGGTCCTCAAAACCCCCAATCTGCCAACATTAATATCTGTATCTGTTGCAGTCAGTTTGAGCCTTGCTTGTTGCGGTTCCTTCCTTTCCTTATATTTGAGTTCAATAGATATTAGGGAATGAGCTCATTTTCAAATGCAGTTGTACAAGTTATTCAAATCTTGTGTATGTCTCATACAAGTAATGGACCCAAAGGCTCCAGTTAGTTGACTTGTGTACTGTACGTAGAGATGATATTGTGCAGTGACTGATCTTTTTAAAAATAAAAGACCCAACCATCCTGACTATAAGTTCTAATTTTGCATGAAAAATAAAAATAAAAAATGAAACGACTGATTAAAAAAACAGAGACAAAAATGTTATCTATCTTTCTTACATCTAGCTCCCAAGGGTGTGACTTTAAGTGGTCATTTTGCCGGTCAAGAACCTGAGGAAGTGGAAGGTGCTTGTGTTGGTTGGAGTTTTATGTGTAAGGTGTCTGGCGAAGATGTAGACCACCTCCTTCTACATTGTCGGGTTGCTTCGAGGTTATGATGGACAATTCTGGGATGGTTTGGACTCTCTTAGGTGATGCTAGACACGGGAAAGTGTGTAATGTTTAGTTGGTGTGTCACTGTGTTGGGAAAAGAAAGAGAAGACACAAGGTTGGAGTGTTGCCCCACTTTCATTTATGTGTGTTGTGTTTGGAAAGAGAGAAATAGCAGAGCTTTTGAAGGTGTAGTGATGAATTTTGTTTAATTGAGGAGTAGCCTCTTATCCCTTATTTCTTTTTGGTGCAACCATGAGGTTCCTTGTTGAATAGAAGATTGGGTGTCTTTTGCATAAAACCATGTTTTTTTGGGTAGGTTTTCAACTTTTTTTTATACCTCTTGTATACTGGCGTTTTTTTGCCCACATTTTAATGCGGTTTATTTACTTTATAATTTATCAAAAAATGCTTATTTATTTACTTATTGCTACTATTAAATTCAATGATATGCCCTGTATAATAGGTAATTGTGCGCATGCATATCCTTGCAGATTAAATGAAATTGAAGTGAAAACTATACATTATGTGATGTTCCCTTTTGAGATTTCTCTTTTTTCTAGCTATGCTTGTGCTGCAGACTGGACAATATCTTTTGTAATCTTTTGCGCAGAACCAACAGCTGTGCCTTCAAGTCGAAGAAAATTGAGGCTTAACTCAGAAATTCCAACTGATTCTGAACTTATGGAATTGTTACATATTGAGCTAGCCGGGGAGGAGAGGATTGCTGCGCATGAGTTCTTTATGACATTGGCAGCATGTAATACCGTGATTCCTATTCTTACCCATAGTTCATCTTTGGATGAAGTGCATGACACTGTTGGCACCATTGAGTATCAAGGTGAATCTCCTGACGAACAAGCACTAGTTGCTGCTGCTTCTGCATATGGATATACACTTTGTGAGCGGACATCTGGTCATATTGTGATCGATGTCAATGGTGAGAAACTAAGGTAGTTGCTCTCACTCAAAATCTTTAATTTGGTGTTAGCTGCACATGGACACTTTTAGAACTTAACTAAATATTGTGGATTAGTCTAGTAGGTGTGATGTACTCTATCTATGACATTGGAGTGTTTCCAAAGCATAGTTTCTTCTCTCCTTAAATTCCACTTTTTTTCTTCTTGTTTACTTTGTTTTATTTAGTTGTAAATAAATCTTTTTCATGCAATAGTCTGTTCTCCGTCCTTCAGAATTGTGGATTGATTTATTGGCCTGCTGCCGCAGGTTGGATGTCTTGGGACTGCATGAGTTTGACAGTGTACGCAAAAGAATGTCTGTGGTTATCAGATTCCCAAGTGGTGCTGTAAAAGTTTTGGTCAAAGGGGCTGATACTACAATGTTTAGCATTTTAAGGAAAGACCACAAAAGCCACCATGACATACAAAATGTCACTCTTAGCCATTTGAATGAGTACTCATCTGAAGGTTTGCGGACCCTGGTTGTTGCTGCAAGGGATCTTACGGGAGAAGAACTGGAGGAGTGGCAATTCATGTATGAGGAAGCTAGCACTTCTTTGACTGACAGATCAGCAAAATTGCGGCAAACAGCATCTCTTATAGAATGCAACTTAACTCTACTAGGGGCCAGTGCAATTGAGGACAAACTACAAGAGGGTGTACCAGAAGCTATTGAGTCTCTGCGTCAAGCAGGAATGAAGGTTTGGGTTCTTACTGGAGATAAGCAAGAAACCGCAATTTCAATTGGTATGTCTTGCAAACTCTTGACCTCAGACATGCAGCGGATCATCATTAATGGCACTTCAGAAAATGAATGCAAGAGGTTATTGTTTGATGCTAAAATCAAATATGGTATAAACTCTGCAAGTTGTTGTAATCAAATCTCAACATGCCAGAGGGATGCAGAAAATGGTTGTCTTGAAGCTTCTGCTAGTATGCAGTCAAGTAATTTGCCAGAGCCGCATGCAGGAGAGGAAGGAGTTTCTGATGGACCTTTGGCACTCATAATTGATGGGAATAGTCTTGTATACATCTTAGAGAAAGATCTCGAGACCGAGGTATGAACCATATCTCCCTTCTAAGGCTTTATTGTGATAATATACATGTTGCGGTATACATTGCCTCTTTTTTTCTTCTTTTTGTGTAGCTTGTGTCCTAATGTATGATTGCAATCCTTCCACAGCTATTCGATCTTGCAACCTCATGTAGGGCTGTGATTTGCTGTCGTGTTGCTCCCTTGCAGAAGGCTGGAATTGTTGACCTAATAAAGAGCCGCACAGATGATATGACACTAGCCATAGGTGATGGTGAGTTAGCTACATCCGATGCCTTGTCTGTACAAGGGAAAACTTATGTCAGAACCTTGGTTGGTTGTTGGAAGAATGCAATTCTATGATTTGTGCATAAAGTTTTGAAGTTATTTTTTGGAGTCATGTTTTAAGGTTTTTCATGTACATTGCATTACTGCTTTTTGAGATGCATTTCATGGGATGATTTTCTTCATTTCTTTGCACCTAATTTAAAAAACTTGCTCAGGGGCTAATGACGTTTCAATGATCCAAATGGCGGATGTTGGTGTTGGATTATGTGGTCAAGAAGGGCGGCAAGCAGTGATGGCATCAGATTTTGCTATGGGACAGTTTCGGTTTCTGAAAAGATTGCTCCTTGTGCATGGACATTGGAATTACCAGCGAGTTGGTTATTTGGTTCTTTACAACTTCTACAGAAATGCTGTTTTCGTTTTCATGCTTTTCTGGTATTATTCTTTTTCCTTCTGGCCTGCATTCTTTTGTATGGTATCTGGGCAACAATGCATCCTCTTCCCATTGAAAAGAAAAGAGGAAACTATACATTAAAATCAGTGGTGGTACCAGTGGTGTAGCTGCAAAATATTCATATTGTTGTGCGGATTTGTGGATGTAATGACAACTTTACTGATAACATACTTGGGACTGCTCGGGAAAAAACTTTTAAGGGAAAGATCTCTGGCAGTCAGTAATTGGCTGGTTCAAGGAAGGTCGAGTTAATGAAAGAGACAATATCTGAGGGGGGAAATTACAACAACATACCCATTGTAATCTCACTAGTGTGGGGTCTATGGAGGGTGTTGTGTACGCATCCTTGTGAAGGTTGAGAGACTGTTTCGGATAGACCCTCGGCTCAAGTAAAGCATGAAGAAAATCACGTATGAAAAAGGTGATACAACAGTGAAGCAGCATGCTGAACATAATGAGAAGAGAACTGTAGCAACGACACATAATACCATAAGCAAACTAAACAAGTAACAATAAGGTCGAAGAACAAGATAGTATGTGAGTAATAGTAATAATACTGATAAGGGAACAATGCTCGACTACCTACTAATCTTCTAACCTGATCCTTGATCTCATCCTCTTATCGAGGGTCATTGTCCTTGGTAAGCTGCAAGTGTGCCATGTCCTGTCTAATCACTCTCCCCAATACTTCTTCGGCCTACCTCTACCTCTCTTCATACCCTCCATAGCCAACCTCTCACACCTCCTCACACCTCCTCACCGGGGCATCTGTGCATCTCCTCTTCACATGCCCAAACCATCTCAGCCTGGGTTTCTTATGAAAAGCAAAGAGGGGGGAGGAAAGTATCATGAGTAGATCGAAATAAGATTTTAGTCCTGTAAATTAGAGGAACTAGGATAAGAAGATTATTGATGTTCAGTATAGCACTGTGGAAAGTGGTTATGGAGTTGCCAAATTTTCACCCATATCTTGATGCTTAAAACGGCTGGCCTGAACCACTGTACAATGCGACATTAATGCGAAGAAATCCAAGAAAAGAGTCTTTTCTCTGACAGTAGTGTCTCCTGACCTAAGAGCAAAGGAAATTTTTAAGCTGAGTTTGCAGTTTATGTGTAAGGAGAGTAGAAAGCATATCTATTATTTACTTCTTTATTGACACTCTTTCTCAAAAACATTGGGTCTGATCTCCAGATGGTTGATGTGAGTTGTGTGTGCGTGTGCTCATGCTGGTAGCTTTGGCTTTGATTTGCATTTGAGTGGAAATTAAACTGATTCATAAACTATGCTTGGTTAAAGGATGGGGGAGGGGAGACTGACTAGTTCTTCTTTAGGTGAAGCATTATCCTTCCCTTATGTTTAGTTTGACTGAAAATGAAGTAAAAGAGATTTACCTACTCATCTCTGTGTAATCCTGTACTTTAGCATCATTTATAAATTTTATCAATGAAAGGAACTCTGCAAATTGGGATAGAGGGAGTGAGTTCTTCCCTTTGTACGTTGTGCCTTCAACATATTTTTGCTATGCTGAGGATGCATTCTTAATATTTATTTTCTACATGCTGACTACCTGAGTTTGATTTATCAGTTTCGCAATTGTTTCATGCATTAGAGTCCCCTCTTATTTTAATTGTTGTCAAATTATTGTGTTTGATGATGCAACACTTGAGTAATAATGCATTTGTCATCTGACTATACTCCTTTACTTGGTATTATTTAGGTACATATTGTATGCAGCCTTTTCTACAACATCTGCGCTGACAGATTGGAGTAGTGTGTTTTATTCTCTCATCTATACTTCCATACCTACTTTAGTTGTTGGTATTCTGGACAAGGACTTAAGTCATAAGACACTACTGAAGTATCCAAAACTCTATGCTGCTGGCTATAGACAGGAGAGTTACAACATGAAACTCTTCTGGGTCACAATGCTTGATACAGTGTGGCAGAGTCTTGTACTCTTTTATGTACCATTGTTCATCTATGATCAGAGTGATATTGACATATGGAGTATGGGTAGCTTATGGACAATCGCTGTTGTGATCCTTGTAAACATGCACTTGGCAATGGACGTACAGCGGTGGTTAATATTTACTCATATGGCAATATGGGGGTCAATTGTTATCACATATGGCTGCTTGGTGGTGCTGGACTTAATACCTGTCTTCCCCAATTATAAGTTAGTATTTCCTTGTAAAGTCCAATAATATTGAGTCTAACCATTTTTAAAGTTATTGAGGTTTATGGCATGGTGCTAACTTATTTCTTTTGTCTTCTTGCAGTACAATCTTTCAATTGGCAAAATCTCCTACTTACTGGCTCTCAATTTTGCTTATTATAGTTTTGGCTTTGCTTCCTCGCTTTATTGTCAAAGTTATAAACCAAAGTTTCTGCCCTTCAGACATCCAGATAGCTAGAGAAGCAGAGATCCTGAAGAAAAACCACAGCTATATTATGTCTAGGCCAGATCATGATACAAGCTAGTGCCTCCTGTTTATGTTTTCAATCACCCTATTTTGGTGTAGCTCCTTGAGTTTCCCTTTACTTGGCTTCCTATGGCATGCAGAGTTAGAAGTAGGTAGGTAAGTCATTTACTCCTGTACAATGTTAATTTTTTTTGGTCTGTCCATCTTTCTGTATCTTGCCTATGATATCCGGTATCCCACTTATTTTGAGTTGGAAGTAAATAATATCTCTACCTCCATTAGGATTTTTTTCTCCAGTGTTTCATTAGCTTTCTGTATTCACTGTCATCTGGTTATTATAGATGGTATTAGAGTGAAAATAATAGTTACAAAGAGGCTGGCAGCATCCTGGCATTGAGAAGTGTCTGCTAAGTAATGCTAAAAATTACCAATGCCAGCTTTCTGATTCCTGGCATTGACATTCCTACCCTTTTTCACATTATATCTGAAATGAAACCAGAAAAGTGAGTAGTGTTGAAAATGTAATGGGATGAAGAAGTTAGTACTAACTTCAATTGTATGGATGCATAATCTGTATGGCACAGGTTTTACTTTTGCTCTGTTGGTGCTTGGGGATGGGGGATGCTGAGGAGAGTGAAGAAAACATGCAATCTGTGATATCAACTGTTAAGTGTCCAACATTAGTTGGGGAAATGAGCTTTTGCATCTTTATATAGATTTAGGCAAGCCTCTCCTTATGAGCAGTGAGGCCCAGTTCCATCTTCTTAACATAGTATCGGGTTGAGACCCATCCAAATTGTTGGTTTATCCGGTGTTGGCTCCTCATGTTATTGTTGTCCATGCTCTAGATGTCTAGGCCTGGGAGTGCTGGGAGGGGAAGATGTTATGTATCCCACATTGACCGAGAGAATGGATTGTTGTCTTCTTATATGGTTTGAGACAATCCTCATTTCACGAGTGAACTTTTGGGGTTGAGTTAGGTCCAAGTTCCTTTTTTTAACATCAAAATTGGAAGAATGCCATCGCTAGAATTGAACCGAAATCCATCATGTTGGTTGTCAGATGTGCTGTAGAATATTTCTGTATAATGCATTTGTGCCATTTTTGGCATGTTTCATTGCATGTGTAGCGGTAGTTTGTGGGACGATCTGAGATATCTTTGGTTGCTTCATACCTTGCACCTTACACCTGCTATGCAAAGGCTTGTCTCGATGGAAGATTTTGTTTCAAACTTTTGTAGTACTGACTACTGAGTGGACCATGCTTATGATATCTTATAAATGCTTCAGCTGAGCTACCCCAACTCAATGTCAGCAGGTGAAATCGGCGACAATGTGAAAGGGAAATGGAGTCACCATGTAACGAAAGAAGGAAAGCAAGGGTTAACTCAGAGCTAAGTTTGTCGAGAGTTGAAGCACTGCAGAAGAAACAATCTGGTTGAGAGCGACGGAACACATGAAGGTTTTTGAATGGATTTTGTTATTTGTTGTTGATAACACTGTTGGGCTTGTTTTACAAGAAGTGACAATGATAGGCTCTGCTTGTTAGGTGGTATTCAGCATAATTCCCACATAAAGAAAGAGAATTGAGGAGAGAAATACAAGTGTATCATAGTTTACCTGTAAAGATTGAGGTTTCTTATCCTTACTCTTGTAACAAATTAAAGGAAACTGTTCTTGACTTATGAACTTATCTGTGATTTTGTAAATCTGTTAACCCCCCTCATGTGAAATAATTGTTTTTTTTAACATGTTGAGCAGGGGCGGTTTAACGGAATCTTACGATCTAAAGTTAAATTCCGGTAAGAAGCCTACGAAATTCATGTATACTTATATTTATGATTCATTCTTCTACCTTATAAATTTGTTCATTCGTTTGGACGATTCAATCAAATTTCAAAAGTTTGCAAGTATGAAATTTGAAACAGTATTGGTACAAATCATGTGTTACGTAAATGTACCTTTTGGTTATCTACTTTATTAATATGGTTAAAATGATTTTTACAATTTAATTTGGAGCCTTTATTTTCTATAGCAATTGCAGAGCATGATAATATTATATATGTTTTATTATTTCTTCATTTGTCATAATAATGTCGACTACTTGTTTTTTTTTTCCAGGTGAACTCTATTTTATCTTACAAAATTGTTTTTACGCGAAGAAAAATTTTACTATTATTTTCATAAGGTTTTAGATGAATAAACTAAAGTTAGATCAAATTTAATGTACAATGATGAAAATGGAAAATTAATTTTAATATACAAAAGTGAGATTCCGTTAATGCAATAAAGAACTTCACTAATATTTTTGTATACAGTTTTCTAACGAATAAATATACTAAAGTTAAAAACAAGTTTATTGAAAGAAAGAAATTTTGTAAGCACGTGAACCATGAATGTAAAAGAACTAGAGGACATAAGTCACAAAACATGGTCAATGTAAATAGACGTCATCTTAAGTCACATGTGAGATACATTTTGAAGTAACCTTAGTTCATTATTGTGGGAGATTTACCTTTAATTGACATATAAGACCATGTGATCAGCTATCAACAAGAAATCCGGTGTCTACCCCACACCAAAAAGGAGTGTCCTACTTGCCAAAGTAATTAAGACCATGAACTTCTAGCTTATGTGGATCCACTAGCTAATGTCTATTTAAGACAATCATCCTATGGGGGCACATATGTATGGGATAAAAAGATTGCTTCTAGAAACTCGGCCTCTACTAACGAGAGAGCTCCCATCTCAATATCCTCTCGGTGCTAAGCGTAAATCCCACGGAATAGTCATTTTCTTAACTTGTCTTTATTATCCATGGAAGGGCACGTCATCTTACCAATCCAAGCTAAGTCATATGTCGTCATCCATGGAAAGGTACAATGAAGTAACCAATCCAAGCTAGGTTTGATTAGAATAGCTCCTTATCTTTGATTCATTTTAGGTGAGAAGACCTTTCAACCTTAGAATCCTTAATTTGAGAAAATCTTTCACATTCATGCATGAGTTAGTTATGTGAGCAATCCTTTCACAACAATTAACCACAACAACATATATGCTTTTACTCTCAAAACAATCTACTTCATATCTCATCAATTCCATAGGAATTATGCCGGGTTGTGTATCGATCGGTTCGATTCGGTTTTAAAGTTTATCGATTTGACTTATTGGTTATCGGTTTGTAGAGATGCTAAACCGTTATAGAACCATTAAAATATTGACTTATCGGTTATTGGTTTATCGATTGTTGATCGTTATCGGTCTAATCGTTAAGATTTGATATAAAAAAAAACATTGAAAATCACTTAGAAACAAGGTGAAAAACCAAATGAACCATGCACATGAGTTCACAAGTTACATCTTGCTCAAAAGCAAACATTTTTGCATTATAGTCTGTAATATAATCAAGTGTTTGAGACAACCAGAAATAAAAGTAGAAAATCAAACTCTAAGTCAATGACTTTATGTACAAAATGGTATAAATATAAGTATTTAATTTACCATCTGGTAATCGTTAAAAACCGATAACCTGATAACAAAAAAAAAAATCAAAACCGCTAAACCAATATAAATCAATAACTTTTTTTCGGTTCGGATTATCGGTTTCGGTTCGGTTTTGAACAGCCATAAAAACATGCATAATTCCATAATTCACCTTTCATAGTTCAAGACCCACTTTCAATCATCAATATCTAGAAAACATAAGTTAAGCATGCGTTCATGGGGATTCACCTTAAAATCATGAGATTATATCAATTCATGCATAAAAGTTCATAAATCAATCAAATAAATCAACATTTAAAAGAACCATGACATAGAGGAAAAACCCTAACTCAATTGGAGAATTTAGGAACTCTTTAAGAATTTCTTAGGATTTAGGTTCAGTTTAAGGGTATTTAGGATTTTATAGGGTTTAAGGTTTAGGATTTTTTAGTGTTTATTTAGGTTTACAATTTTTAAAGAGCTTTTTAGGGTTTTTAAGAAATTTTTAAGGTCTTTTAGATTTAAGTTTTTAAAAAGTTTTTCAGGATTTAAGGTTTCTTAAGGCTTAAGGGCTTTTAGGGTTTAGAATTTTTTTAAGATTTAATGATTCTTAGGGTTTAGAATTTCTTATGGTTTAGGATTAGTGTATTACATAGCAACCACAGAGGACTGATAACAATAGATTCCTTTCCACAGTTCTTTACAAGGATTTCTCCACCTTCAAAATTCCAAGGAAGGAAAGAGCCCATTCAGGGAGGGATGCAATTCCTTAAGAAAGTTAAAATACCATAAAAAAAAATAGAAAATCTTGAATCAACAAAAAATAACCTAACCTTCATCGGCGTCACTATCATCCCATTAGATACTGTAGCAATTAAAAGAGAAGAAGTGTGTTTCGCCATATTCAAGGATGGGTTCGCTAACCGTGATACAAGGCTTGAGTTTAAAGATGGGTTCACTGACCGTGGACTCTTCCATCATTCTTAAACCCTTCCTTATACGTTATACGTTTTTTTTGAGGTGTTATAATTTCAATCAATACTTAAATGAAAATATATTTATATTCAACGACTCAACAAATTACTTTTTTACATATTTTACGTTTTTCTCTCTTTTAATGTTAATTATTATTAATCTTTGTTCTGTTTAATGGATATATTGAATTCACATGTTTTATTGGTTTCTTCCTTTTATCATAGTTATGAATATGTGAAATGAGTTACACCATCTTAGCCCCTCCCTATCCCATCTTTAAGAGAAACTCCCCTAAAATAAAGGTGGTGAGGAAAACACTCTTAGATTGATTTAATTAAATGTCTCTTGATCACTTAATATGTTTAATATTTGTCAAGATAAAAAAAATACTAGCTAATATTTTATATTCCTAGATTATTTATGTAACATTTTTTAAAAATGATTCCATTTCATTTCATTCTATCTTTTTGTCAATTTTTATGGATAGTATGACATATTGGTGGTTGAAGTAGAAAGTGCTAAGTTGAAGGAGAGCCAAAAAGAGAGGTTTTCAATCTATTTTTCAGAGTTAAATTTTCAACTTTTAATTCTAAAATTGAATGACTTTAATTACGTAATAACTATTTTTTAAACTTTGTAGATTTGTTTATAGGATACATTGGAGTCAAAAGTTCAAGACCATGTATCTCTAAGATTAATAAGTGTAATTTTCCGAATTTCTCGGAGGTAAGCCACCCCTCCTAATGTTGAATTAAAGTGGAAAGTTTGCATATTAATTAGAGCAGCCTTTGGTGTGTTCACAAACTAACCTAGACACTGTTTTAAGACTAAATAATGGGCAAATTTTAGTGGTTTCATACTGTAGTTTTATAAGAGCAAAAAAAAGGTCAGATTCTTTAACGTGCCAAAAATAATTTTAAAATATCTTTTTTTATATGTTGAATTAAATTTGTTATTTCCTTTTATCTATTGAATAAAATTTACTTCTCCCCTTCATTTATTGGATAAAAAATACATTTAATATACGCTTAAAAATGCCCTCCTTCCATCTATTAAACTTTTTTTCTCATGATGTTGAATCCCACATTAATTTCCTCAAAATTTGTTTTTTTAATAAAGAAAATACTATTTTTTCCTATTATGCCATTTATCAACTTTTTAATCCAAATTTCAAACTTGTTAACTTTTTTATAATTACTTTTAATCGAACTTTCACTAATTAATCAATGTATATACTTTGCAAAGATGCAATTTCTTTTAAGCTAATGAGATTATGTTTAACAATTCCTACTACATAATTTATAGTAAGCAAATGTCACAAGATAACTTGTGTTCAAACCTTTTATATACAAAAATGGGTTAAATCTATATATTACCCTTTTATCCTAATGGGTTTAGAGCTTCATGCTTTTCTATTTAGAATCATGTCCGCGGTGACCATAAAATATATCATATCATATTTAATTATCTATCTTCTTCGATCTAACTCTACTTAGATCTATCACTATCAATCTCTCACACTCTTCATTGGGCATCAATACATTAATGCCCAACGATAGAAGTAGAAACCAAGCTATTAATATTCATAATTTTTGCTTAAACAATATATTTTTATTAAAGAATATTCCAATTATTAACACTTAAAATTATATTATTCTATTATTCAGAACCATAAAATTCAAATTCAGCATAACAATATGCATGTGTGGACACTGATGATGATTGATGATGGATAATCAACTTAATAACTTCTCACCCAACCTTGTTAAGCTTGAAGTCTAAATAATTTTGACATTAATTTTCATGTGTGAACACTGAAAGTGATTTAAATATGATTATAATTCCTTTAGCCTTTTATTTTTCTTTACAATATTTTTCTGTTTTATTATTCCTTATTTTTATTTTTTTTATTAAAGTTAATGTTTTATATATATATAAAATATGGCATTTCTCTTCTTTTTTTTTATTTTTTTTATTTTTTTATGACATCTATCTTAAGTTAGCATTGGTATCTTATTTTTATTTTGCTAAATTTTCAGCCTTTTGTCATATTTTCACCTTTAAATATTGACAACAATTAAATAAACACTCTTTATTAATTTATTTTATGAATTTCGTTATTATTATAATTAGCAGCTATGTGCGACATTATGGCCAACAAAGAGGCAAAAGTTTTGAAAAGTGTGATTACTCTTGAAGACTATAGGTATATGATATCTTCTTCTTTTCTTTTTTTTTTTGTTTTAATTTTTTTAATATTTTACCTGAGTATTTCTTAATTACTTTCTCTTAATCATTCATATCTTTTTTAATTTAGAAAGTCCAAAATCATTGTCATTAATTTAATGATTTAATGATAATTTATTATTCAATAAACAATATTATTGTGCATTTTTTTTTATCTATGTATAGACTAAGCATAAATTCACATAAATTAGGTGACATGAGTCACATGACACCTTTTTTTGGACAAGTTTTTTTTTTCTTTCTTTGTTTTGCTTATTTTCTTTTTAGTTCTTTTCTTTGATTTACTATTTGCAATTTTAAAAAGGCAATGAAAAATTATAGAGAGATAAGGAATAGTCAGACGTAACAAACATTTTTTTTCATGGCATTTATTTATTTATTTATTTTTATTGTGATTTTTTTTTTAAATGGAAAAGGATTATGTCTAAGTGTTTTTTTAAAAGGTCATTGTAAAATGAAAAATATATGATCTATAGATTTGAGAGAATAATCTGAAAAGAGGGGGCTATTTTATTTTAATAGATTATATACCAAGCTTCAAACAATTGGATTTTAATATTTTCTTGAAGCATCATATAAATAAATTGTATTTTATGAAAAATAATCATATATTAAAATTACTTTTATTGCATTGAAATTTAATAATCTATTATTATATTATTTAGTAATGTGTTTTACTACTGTAGGAAGTGTGGTCAAGTTAACTAGTTACCAATTAAGAGAAGGTTCTAATATAACATGTTCATTTCCAACTCGTAGAATAATTAGATTTATCCAACTTGTAGAATGCGTTTTTTTAATTATAAGATATATATATATTAAGAGGTTACGAGAGAGTTGGAGACAACGACCCTATACGGGTTAGTAGTTACAACAAGGTTACCAAATCGGGCTTAGAAGACTTATTAGTTCTAGTAGAAATAACCCCATTCTTGTCTTTAGCTAGTTGGTCCTTGACATAGTCTGGAGGGGTATGCAAAAGAGTAGTCTTGTCGTAGTTTGTTAGCCTGGAGCCTTGCTTAGCTACATAATTTCTTTGCCTGAAGCTATGGCGGACCACCGGATTCTGCAACTTCTTCAATAGTGACCTGCAAACAGAGATAATATCATTATCCATAAGTTGGAGAATTTCTGACGAGTCTGTCTCAATCTCAAGGTTGCCTAATTTGAGAGAGTCTGCTAACATATTGGGATTGAGTCGAGTTGTGGCTGCTTTATCGGTAATGTTGTTATTGAGATTGAAGGAAATTCTAGACCAATCAGCACCATCCCAGAGATTTGCAAGAACTAGTTTGTCTTCCCCTTTTTTAAAAGGGCAGTGGATTATCTGTCTTAGAGGCGGTAGGGATGGGATCCAACTATCATGCCAACAGTTAATGCTAAGACCCGCGGACGTAATGGCGTTGGAGCAAATATTTCTTCCAAGAGTATTGTTATTCCAAATAAAGGATGTTGAGGTATTGCTTGTATGAAGGTTATGAATGTTAGAGAGAGTTCGAGCCCATAACGATTTATGATTCGTGAGGAATCTCCAGGCGAGACTAGCAAGAAGGGAAATATTTTTCTGACGAGCTTTGTTAAGACCCAAACCTCCAGAGTTTTTAGGTGTAGTAACAATGTCCCAAGAGATATAGTGAATCTTTCTTTTTTGCGCAGTGGTACCCCAAAGAAAATTCCTCTGAATTTGGTCAATGCGGTGACAGATTTTTGTAGGTAATGAGAGATATTGCATAGAATATGAGGGAATACTGTATGAGCTAAGATGAGTCTGCTTGCCGGAGTTAAAAAGTTGGTTTTCCAAGAGGAGAGCTTGTTCATCATATTATCAATAATATATTGGAAATCTGTAGATTTGGGTTTTCGATTAAGGATTGGAAAGCCAAGATATTTCCCAAAATGGTTCGTGGGGTTGACCCTCCTTAACTTTCAATCCTGTTTTTTACCTTTAAATATCTAATCTTTATTTTAACTTTTATTTCATTTAACTAGATTTTATTACTTTAGAAAAATTGGAAATCACAAAAATATTCACTTTTCGGAATTATCATGTCAATAAGCCTTTTAAGTGTAATGAGAAGCATAAAAAATAGGGAAAATTAGTCAAAATTGCTAGCATAATTAGCTAAAATATCTACACTTTAAAATAATTATTAAAAATGTCATTATGTTATTATTTTAGCAAATATAATGTATTTTAGTATAATTAATTTACTATCCTTTTATTTCTCAAATCAGACCCTTATTTACCTAGTTTGACTCCACTATCAGTTAAAAGTAAAAAAAGACCCCATATTCCAATCTTCTCTTTTTAGGTTTTTACCTCAAATCCTCTACTTTCTCTCTACCGTTTCCACCATTGTTATCTCCTATACTTGTTTAAGAAATTTCTTCGAAATTAATCCATTTTTTAAAGAAATTTCTTAAGTCATTCGTAGCATTAACATTTTGTAGCAGTTTATTCTGCTAAGGCATCATTTTAAGATTATGAAGTTATGATTTATCTTTAAAAAATGTGTGAAATTTATGAAGCTATTTGGTTTATCATGTTAAGGTCATGAAGTTTGGGTGGGACAGCATCACATTTTAAAATATAGATGTATTCATAATTCATCCTAATTGCATATGTGAAATAGACTTTTTATTTTATTTTGCTCATTTTGTATTTTGAATATCACTTTGTATATCAAATAATTTGTATTTAGATTTGATTTTGTATTCTTCCTAATGGTATACCATCAAGTTTTATAGTTATTTTTTATTTCGTATTCATTCTCAATTCTAAATAACCAAAATACATTTTATTTATGTATTCATTATATAAGTATTCATCCTAATTGCATTAGTAAAACATATTTTGTATTTTATTTTGCTCATTTTGTATTTTCAATATCACTTTGTATACCATATAGTTTGTATTTAGATTTGATTTTGTATTCATTCTCAATTCTAAATAACCAAATTACAGTCTATTTACGTATTCATTATATATATATATATTGCATTAGTAAATAGATTTTGTATTTTATTTGACTCATTTTGTAATTTCAATATCACTTTGTATACCAGATAGTTTGTATTTAGATTTGAATTTGTATTTGTCCTAATGGTATACAATCAGGTTTTGTATTATATGGTCTAACTTTTCAATTGAAATGAGTATTTATCGTGTTCAGTTTGTATTTCATTATCACTTTATATTCCATAAATACATAGATCCAACTACTTTCATCCAAAAAAATAAAATAATCGACACTTGAAAGATTCGTGGCCGTTTTTTATTTTCTTTGATAATTTGAACTTTTAAAGAAATCGATGGAATTCAATTTGAAATACCAATCGATTAATTCAAAATTTTGTTATCCAACGAAAAGTGACGCAATCTACAAAAACTGAACTTCAAAACAATGGTAAAAGACTTTTGTAAGAACAAGAGAGAGATGAGTATTTTTCCAATTGCTACTTGTTAGAGATTTAAGTGATTTTTATCTTTTTTGAAATATTTTCTCCCATGATTTATCTCCAATCTGTTGTTGAAGATTTGTATTTTTTCAAATTAAATAAATAAAATAAATACAAAAATTATCCCTATAACAAATAAAATATTGACATTTTAAATAAATATTGAAAGTGTTGACAAGAGGTCCTATTAGATGCTAAAATATTGTTGTTTTGAAAATTTTTCCTAAAAATTAATTTAACTGTTAACTTTGAAGATTTCTACTTTTAAGATTGTATAAGATATAAAGTTATGGTATTTGAAATAATTTATCCCATCATATTCTCTCTTTATTCCATTTTAAAATGAAACTTCCATAAAATAAAGGTGGTGAGAATAGATACTCTTTATTGATTCAATTAAATGGCTCTTGATCACTTAATATGTTTAATATTTGTCAAGATAAAGAAAATACTAGCTAATATTTTATATTCCTAAATTATCTATATAACATTTTTTTAAAAATGATTCCTTTTCATTTCATTTTATCTATTTGCATCGAAAATCTGAGGAAACATGTCAGTGTAATTTTAGAAAAAATATGTTAGTGAACAAAGAATAATTAGGCAAAATATATAAGTAAATGACATTTAATTTTTTATGTGGAATATCAACTTGGTTCACCTAGAAAAAGGTAAAGGTAAAAGTAAAATTGGCTTGAGGAAAAAAGAATAAAATACAACTTGAGGCATGTATGATTTTTATTGGACGAAGCCTATAATGATTCTATAGAGGAATACTAAAAGGAAAAAATATAATATCATGAGAACAAAAATGATTTAATTATTGTCGTGGATGGATCAAAATTTGATGTGTGGACCAATAAATAAAATTCACATGTTTAATTAAAACTTAATTAAATATCTTATAATTTGGCGCTAATTGATGGATAATATAAGGCTAAAAATAACGCTAGTGGTAAATTTGATCCAATAAATGGAAGGAAAATATTTTTGTATCATTTTTAATACGTTAATGATATATTTTCTCTAACATATGAAAGTGAAAAATAAATTTAATTCGATAGATAGAAAAAAGACATTTTATATTACGTACTTCTAATACGTTAAGAGGACTTGAAAGTTGAAACTCATCTCCATATATAAAGGGTTTGAGACGCTGAAAAAATGATCTTGTGACATTTATTTACATTATAAAAAAAAAAAAAAAAAGTTGCATATGAATGTCTATTAGCTATTAGACATGCAAATTGAATTCTATAAGAACCGAATCACTTTGATTTTGGATAATTCTCGTCTCATAATTTAATGAGAAAATTATATAAAATAGCAAATTATTAATTAAAATTAAATGTTATAACCACACTTTCATTTAATTCTAATCTGTAGCAAATATTTTGCCATTCGCCTCTCTCCCTAGATTTCTCGCTTGCCACTTTCTCTATCTCGCCTCTCTCACTTTATACAAACACAAATGTATAAATTATGTTTGTGTTTGTATAAAGCGAAAGAAAATTGTATATATACATATCTTTTCGTTCACCTCTCTCCCCAGATATCTTGCTCGCCACTCTCTCTCTCGCCTCTATCACTTTATACAAACACAAATGTATAAATTGTGTTTGTGTTTGTATAAAGCGAGAGAAAACTGTATATACAAATACAAATACATATATTTTCGTCCTATACACTTATAATTATACAATACAAATCTTCCCCTGCTAAGTTCTCTTTTTACCTTTCTCTCTTTCTCGCTTTATACAAACACAAATTATAAAAAAAAAATACTTTCTTATTTGTATACAGATTCCAAATATATACTTATACAATTGATTCTTTTGTATAAGTATACCGAAATATACATATTAATAGCCACAACAAACATAAAATTTAGTATGGAGCACAATTATGCAAACTATAGCTATAACATACAAATATGATTTTTATGTTTGCTAAACCTAAAATTTACTCTAATTTAATTTTGGGGATTCAAAGTCTATTTCTTTATTATATCCGAGTCAAGCCTTTATCAATTCATTGTTTATCCAGTATTGAGCTTCCATTTTGTAACTCTCTAAATATTAGTTTGGAGTCGTACTTTTGGGACATTGGTGTCCCTGCCGTTCAAAAACTAGAGCATATATACCCTTTATACTAACGGACATACACTGTCATAATTTTATCCACCGATCCGACATTTATTGATGGATAAGATTGCGTCACGTATCCCTATTTAGTCTTCCGTTAGAGTGAAGGACATATATTCTCTAGTTTTTGGACAGCAGGGGCACCAATGTCCCAAAAGTATGACATATGGTATCTGCATACCATTTACGATAGTTCAGGGATATATTTGTCCTTTATCCCTTGATATTAAGATGCACATTAGTTGAAGGAAATTAAGATCCGATTTATTATATAATTATACACAATTCTCATTTCATGAATTATTTTTTGATATTGAGTTATGATCCAAGTCCATCACCTAATATTCATCATTCTTACTCAAGTTAAATCGAGAGATTGTAAAATTAAAATCATGGCTTCTGAAATTCCATTGTTAAGTGATCATCCTTGCTTATGCTTTTAAGGCCTCTCATTAGCATTCAAGTGAAAGATTAGATGTGTTAATTGGATTGATTGAGCTGTATTTAGGTGGGTCAAAATAAATTAAGTTAATAAATGAACGGATTATTAATTTATCTAAAAACTTACTTGGACTAAAATAAATTGAGCTAAAATGATATTATAATACGAGTCACAATCCAATCAATTTGATTCTTTTTAAGTTTTAATTGTTTTTTTAATTTTTTTATATTCTTTTAAGGATTATTCAATGGTTTAAAGTTTAAACTCCACTATGATTAGTAGTATATAAACACATAATTTAATATACTAAACAATTCCCATATTAATTCTGGCGTCGTCACTTAAGGTAGAATTTTTATTCAAATTTAGTATTATAAAACAACGTATATAACATATATATATCAGTGTGAGTAAGTGTATATAAACTTTATTTTTATCTTAATAGATAGATTGTTTTCGATGAACTTTCATCTCAAGAAAAATATTTTCAGAAAATAGATTTGACAAATATAAAAGTAAAAACTATAGTGAAAATACTATAGAAAAAAAGTATTGACAGTAAAGTAGTAAAGATAACCTAAGTAAAAAAATCTAGTAATGATACATTTGAAGAATTAAAAAGTAGTAGAATAATAATAATACTAATACTGAGCAGATAAAGATAGTCTAAGCTAGAATCATGCCCTAGTGGCTCGATTAGCACGTACTAATCCTCTATCCTTATAATTTTCGATCTTCATCTTTTCTATTTGGAATCATGTCCGCAGTGATAAAAGAATGTGTCATATCATATCTAATCACCTCTTTCTAAGTCTTCCTCGATCTACCTCTACTCAAGTCTATCACTATCAACCTCTCTCACCTCTTCATTGAACTTCGAAATACATTTATACGCAACAATAGAGGTAGATACCAAGCTATTGGTTTCAATAATTTTTGCTTAAACAATATATTTGTATTAAGAAATTTATTAAATATTTATTTATGTATATATTTAAAACACAATTAGTAACACTAAATTATATTATTCTACAATTCAGAACCAACAAAATTAAAATTCCGCTCAACAATACCATATCCAAAAACTTTCTCACGAAAAAGTCAGCGTTTGGCATTTACATGCATGTGTGAACCGTCAGTGAACACTGATGATGATTGATGATCAACTTAATTACTCTCACTCTTATTTTTAATTGTTAAAAGTCAATTTGATTAATTTTTAAAGTAAAATTAAATTATATTAATTTGATATTTTAAACAAAAAAAATTAGATATTTAACACCTATACGAAAAGTACTATAAATTTTAATTTTTTGCATCAATATGATGAAAAAATATATCATAAAATGTTAGTCAAAGTTATTATTGTTTGACTCTAAAAAAGAAAATTATAACAATTAAAAGTGGATGGAGAGAGTAATTACTTTTCACTCAACCTTGCCAAAAGCTTAATATAGTGAAGTCAACACTGAGTGACAAAAGACCATACTCCCTCTGTTTCATATTAATTGAATTTGTAAGGTAATGCATACTAATTAAGAAAATATTTAAAGACATAATTTAAATCTTACTTTCCACTATTGTCTTTTGTGAAATTATAAATATAACTTTGCAAGTAGTACAATTCATCTCTTAGAACATATCAAACTTCATTAAAAAAAAAAGGATAAATATGAAAAAAATTCAAACATTTATCTTGAACTTTGAATGATTCAATAATTTTAAATAATAAAAAATGACTAAAAAATTTAGTTAATATAAAATAGAGGGATTATTGATTTTAAATATGATTATGATTCACAACAACCACCGCCTTCTTTTTACTAAATATATCCATTTGGTAAAATTGGTATGATTAAGATATAAACAAATATATGTAACATACGGTTCAAAATTAGTTATGCGTTGTAGAAAAGATAGGAAGCATAAATTTTTAACCGAATCCACTGTATTTTATTTAATATGATCTGCAAGCATATGTTACTATGATTCGTCGGTTACTCCTTATTGATTAAAATTAAAGGAGAAATAGTAATCAGTTTTAAGTTGAACGAATTCTTGGAGCGAACGCGAATTTAATCGGGCATCAATATAAATATAAAAAATTGAACACCAAACGGAAAATAAAAAAATGATATATAATATAATGAAAATAAATTAATAATTTGCTTTAAAAAAGAAAAGAACAGACTCTTCAATATAATAGATTAGATGTTTTTTTTATTATTATTAAGCTCTCCTATTTTGGTATCCATAACAAGTGTTACCAGATCCCAATTCCCATCAACATGCCTCTCACCGTGTGATTGATTCCAAGGATATTCCTTATTCTTTAAAGATAATTGCTAACAAATTTTCTTTTGAATTGAAAAAGATATTTAGTCCATAATCAATATTAAGTGGTGTATGATACTTTTCTATTTAGAATCATGTCCATAATGTAAATTTAATCAATACTTAGAATCATGTTCATAATATAAATTTAATCAATACTGAAATAAAAATATATTTATATCCAATGACTTGGGAAATTACTTTTTTATCTATTCTACATTTTTTCACAATTTTTTACTATTAAATTTTTTTCTCAAAATATTTATTAGTCTTTGTTTTGTTTAATGGGTATAGTGAACGTGCTATAATGATCTCTTTCTTTTATCGTAATTTTGAATATTTGAAATGATTTACACCATCTTATCCCCCTCCCTATCCAATCTTTAAAGAGAAACTCCCCTAAAATAAAGGTGCTGCGGAAAAACACTCTTCTTTGATTTAATTAATGTCTCTTGATCACTTAATATGTTTAATATTTTGTCAAGATAAGAAAAAATACTAGCTAATATTTTATATTCCTAGATTATTTATGTAACATTTTAAAAATATGATCCCTTTTCCTTTTATCCCATCTTTTTTTGTTAGTTTCATGGATAATATGTCATATTGATGATTGAAGTAGAAAGTGGAGAAAAGGGTTCAAAACACATCCAAACTATGGGCAAAATTGTTGTTACACATATGAACTTTGCGGGGGTCCTATGACCCCCCAGACTTATTTTTAGTATATTTAATTTTATGGGTATTATTTGCTTAGTCAGTCCAGCAAGTCACTCAAACGTACAAGAGGCGCGTGAGGATGGTCTTAAAATTATTGTAACCTATATTTACTCGCCACGTAGCAATTAACTTATGACTCTTTTTTTTTCATTAAATATTACGATGTAGCCGTTGTTCTTCATCAAAACCTCCATTAAAGACACATTGCCCACTTTGAAAGCTCATCTTTGAAGAGGTAAGCTTTAATTTTATTAAATATTGTTTATATTCGTGTTTAGGGCTTCTAATTTGTTGTTTGATTTTTCTGTATAAAAATTAAGGTTAGCTATGGAAGAGGTAAAATTAGATTTGAACAAGATTTGTATAGACAATGAAGATCCGATGTTGATTTCGGAGGTGCGATGCAGTCATGGTCTGTTGCTCCCTTTGAAGACTTCTTGGTCCGACAACAACCCCGGAAGAAGATTTTGGTCTTGCCCATATTATGGTGCAAGAAAGTGTAATTTCTTTTGATGGAGGGATGATTTGATTGATGAAAGATCTAAGTTCATTATTCCGAAATTGGTGAAGAAAATTAAGGAAATGGACAAACAATTAATGTCGAAGGTAAAAATAATTAAGAAGGTGAAAGAAATGGCTCATTGCAATGATAGTGAAATTGTCGAGGTGATGGAAAATTCAATTGTGATGGACCTTGAAGGCGAATTTGCCTTAAGCGTGAAGAAAAAGAAGGACAAGGAAGAAGATTTTGATATCCATGATTGTGAAGAGTTGATAAAAAATGCAGCAGAGAAGTCGATGGAAGTGAAGAAGAAAGGGACCAATTACTCTAACTTCATTAGGATTTTCATAATGTTTCTGTTAATGTGTTTTGCTATATGGATCAATTGGTTAATGCAAGTTGAAGACTTAAAGACTTGTCATGATCAATTGCCATAGTAGTTGTATTTTTCTAGTTGAAGTCTTTTGTGATGAAAAATTTGATTTTCTTGAATGATATTTGGTATGTTTATGGTTAAATTGTTTCAGTTATTGAATTGGTAAACATGTTATTGAAATCAAACAGAAATTGATAAAATGAAACATTTCTTCATATAAAACAAATGCATCATAAGTTCATGTACCAAAAGACTTACATCAACATAAGTTCATAACTTCACAAAAACAACCATCTTAAACTTCTTAAGTTTGTTTGCCAACCCAACTATTAACATCTTATCAATACCAAAAAAACAACCACCTTCACATATTGTCAACAACTACCAACATGTTAGCACTATTTCCATGCTTTCTTAGGTTGAGAAGAAGATACGTTTTTCCTTTTGTTCACCCTCATCTCTTCAAGCGGCTTGTTGTGACTATTGCTTTACCCTTCCACCTTACTCCAGTCCTTGGTTTGTAACCAAGGTCTCCAGTAACATCAGCTGACCTTATAGGCTTTCTTGAACCAGTGTGTATTATCCTACTACTTGTCAAGGCATGCTATACACAAAGAAAGATAGTTAGTAAACTACATTTAGAACATAAACCTTTACCATATTTTTTCAACACTTACATTATATGCAGTAAACCTATCTTCAGCAACAAACACACCCATCCCAACTGTCTTAGGCCTTTTAGCAGGTAGTTCAACTGGTGCATCATATGAAGTTGGTGCACTAGAGTTTCTTGCACTAGACTTAGAAGCAACATGTGGAGTAGGTGCAACAGGTAATTGACAACTAGTTGGATTTTCAAACCACTCAGCAAATAAAGTCCTTCTCGGCATAGGGATTGTCATACCATTAGCAGGTGTCTTTCTTGGCCTTCTTCTGCCTCTTGCAGGTTCTTGATCAACTTCATAAGTAGATGCTGCCTTTTTCCCCTTCCAGTGGCTCTAGGAAGTGCTTCAATAGTAGATGTTGCATTGTTTCCCCTTCCCCTGCCTCTTGGAGGTGCTTGAACAACTTCATAAGTAGATGCTACCTTTTTTCCCCTTTCAGTGGCTCTTGGAAGTGCTTCAGTAGTGGTTGTTTCTTTTCTTGGCCTTCCCCTACCTCTTGGAGGTGCTTCAGTAGTAGTTGTTTGCTTTCTTGGCCTTCCCCTACCTCTTGGAGGTGTTCCACTAACAACAGTTGTCTTAGCCTTTCTTGGCCTTGCTTGGGCCAACATGATTCTACAAATTTTTAAAACAATCACATTATGGTGAAACAGTCACAAATTCTAAAACAAAAAATCACAAAATTATATAAATACACACCTTTAAAGGACAACCTCTCTTGTTATGATTTTTACCATGACAAATGCTACAAGTCATGTAAACTCCTTTTCTTGACAACTTGCCACATGTTTTTGTCTCCCCTGCCTCTCTTCTCCTAACTTTTCCTGGTCTGCCTGGCATTGACTTAACAACTGGTGGTTGAACATGAGGGTTTGTGGACTCAAGCCACATTTTCATATTGGTGACTGGTTGCAGGAAATGACAATAAGTTCTTAGATAAGTCTGCTTACTATAGCAGCTATCAACAAAGTCAATTGGTTCCCACTTTTTATAATATATGAAAGCTATGGCATGTGGGCAAGGTATTCCCTTGAGAATCCAGGCCCTACAAGTGCATGTTTTACTTCTAATATCAACAGTATGTTGATATGGTCCATCATTAATTTCAAAGCCTTTCTCTCCATTGAACTCTATTACATCTCATTGACTTCTCTATATTTTTCTCTAGTACCCTCAATGCCATTGGAGATATATTGGTTAACCATGTATTTGTAAATTGACTAAATTGACCTATTCTAGTCATTACCTTCACTCTTAGCTCTTCAAGCATGGTGATGATGGTTTTATGCCTTGGTCCTAAGATCCAAGCATTAAAACTCTCAGACATATTATTGTCTATACTATCACACTTGATATATGTTCTAAAGTACATTTTATACCAAGTTTGCACTTTGTAATAGAGTAAATCTTCAACCATCTTTTTGCAGCAGTGCTGGATTTGCCTTCATCTCTCCTTCAAATGTGCTTTTTGCACATTTCCAAAATTGATTTCTTCTTTGAAGACCTCTCCAATTTTTTGCCCAATTAACAAGGATGTGTCTTGCACACATCCTGTGCTCCACCTCTGGTAAAAGATCCTTCAATGCTAAGTCAAGACCCTGAAAATGACAAGTCACGGTGGTATATAATATTGAATACAAAAAACTAAATGAAGAAAAGTAAAGTAAATGATCATACCTTTTGCATGTCTGATATAATTGTGTAATCTTTCCCATCACCCAATTCTAAATCATGTATCAACAGTTTTAAAAACCATGTCCAGGTGTTCTTATTCTCATACTCTACTACACTCCAAGCAATAGGTAACATCTGATTATTGCTATCTTTAGTCACAGCACACAACAGTTGTCCTTTAGTTACTCCCTTAAAAAAGCAACCATCTAAGCAATACATTTTCTACAGCCACCTAAAAAGGATTTCTTCAAACCATCAAAACAAATATAAAAACTCTAAAATACCAGCCTACCACTCCCTTCAGAATCATCAACCTTCACAACACAAGTACTCTCAGGGTTGGTCCTCAACATCTCATCTCCATAATCAAGTATTCTTTCAAACTCTAACACATGATCACCCATAATGACTTTAAGTATTTTCCCTTTAGTTCTCCTGGCAGTGGTTTTTCCAATATGAATTTTCAACCCTTTCTTGATCAACTCCTGAAATTTGAAGATCCTAATATTTGGTTGTTCAACAATTCTATCCCAGTAATATTTAGCCAAGAACCTAGCATTGCACATGTAATTTCTAGTGGTCTTGACACATTTGTGTTTAGGAATGTAGGCTTTAATTATAAAATCATTGCTTGACTTGTCAAGACTTGCATACAACATCCAGGGACAACCTTCTCTACACCTGACACTAACTTTTTTGGGCTCATTGATATACTTTTCCAATTGAACACCCTTTTGAAGAGAATATTTGGTAACGGCCTCTCTAAACTCTTTTACATCCTCAAAAAAAATCCCCAGCTACCATACCATTTTTTCAGCAGACTTATCAAAAATCACTCTACTACTTGAACTTCTTGGTCCTATCTCATCATCTATATCTGTCTCAACACTAAATGCATCAGAACTACAATAAACAGGCTCATCACCAACAACTTTACCTTTTAAGCTTTTATCAACAACATCAGTTTCATCAAATCCCAGATCAGGACCAACTTCACCAACAGGGATTTCTTTAGGGTCATTTGGTATTCTTTCTCTTTCTCTTATTTTCCTTCTCTGGTATGTCCTTCTTTCATCCCTCAAGTTTATGCACTCTTCATGGACATCACTATCATATTCAGTTTCACCTTCATTGAAAAGATCTTCATGGTCTGATTCAGAATTGTTTTCTGTTGAATATTCAGACTCTTCACCAAAAGTTTTAGTATTTGTTGGTTGTGAAGCTGGTTGAGAAGATGAAGTAGTTTCAGTGGTTGGTGGTTCAGTAAATGCAACTGATTCAGTTGTTGGTTTGGTAAAATGAACACCCTCACCCCTATCCCCTTCTTCAACTCCCCATTTTGTTTCTTTATTAAAAGTACCCAAAGATTCCTCATTGGGACCAGTGTATTCCAATAAGCAATGAGACCATCCATTTGATCAACCATGTGACAAACATAAACTTCAATAGTATCTCCATTTTGAAAATGTTGACAAAGTTCAAAAATGTCCTTGTCACTTTGGATATCTACAAGACAATTACTATTAGGTGACCTAATATAAAATGTGCAGCTTGTAGTGTACCCTAGTTCTTTTATGTAGCCTATTAGTTCGAAATAGGACATTCGATCCACATCAACATCCAAATATTCAGTAATTTTACCTCCTACATACATTGGCTTACGACTACTAACATCCAGAACCCCACCATGATACCATCTTAATGTTACCCCTACAAACCCACTCATCCCTGAAATTATACAATAATAACAATAATAAATAAACAGAAATATAATGAAAATATTGATAAGTGAGTATATGCAACCATACATGGTAAAAAATTAAATATTTTGGGGAAAAGGAACTACAAGACAGTCACTTACGAATAAATCCTAGTAGCGACAAAATTATCCATCAAAACTCAACTACGAATAAACCCTAGTAACGACAAATCATAGCATTTCATATAATGTAATCTAACTAATTTTTCCTTCAAGATAATTGACAAACAACAAGATTTACCTGGTAATATTAGGAAACCTAGCAATCTAGGTTGTAGTGAAATTGTCAATTGATCGAAAGGTTGAATCTGAAAATCTGAAATACACACCCACCAAGATGCAAGCAACAACTTTGAATCAGTTGACTCAAAGTGAAAGATTTGTGTGATTTGTGAGAAAGAGAAGATGAAAAGTCACTGAGTTTTCCCCCCTTTTCTAAAGTCGCTGAGTGTGACTGAGATATTTGTGAACGCGCGTGTAGGTAAGCGCTTACGTTTGAGTGACTTGTTGGAATGACTAAGCAAATAATACCCATAAAAATATACTAAAAATAAGTCTGGGGTCATAGGACCCTTGCAAAATTCATATGTGTAACAATGATTTTGCCCATAGTTTGGGTGTGTTTTGAACCCTTTTCCCTAGAAAGTGCTAAGTTGAAGGAGAGCCAAAAAAAAGAGGTTTTCAATCTAATTTTTTGGAGCCTGATTTTGAACTTTTAATTCAAAATTGAACGACTTTAACTATGAGCTTTTTTTAACGTCTAAATAATGGGCAAATTTTAGTAGTTTCAACTTTCATATTGTAGTTTTATAAGAGTAAAGATGCCATATTTTTAACGTATTAGATATAATTTTAAAATGTCTTTCTTTTACATGTTGAACTAAATTTGTTATTTTCTTTTATCTATTGGATTACATTTGCTCTTCCCTTCTATTTATTGGATAAAAAATACGCATATTAGAAATGACTAAAAAATATCTTCCTTCTACTTATTAAATTTTTTTCTTATGATGTTGAATCCCGTATATTAATTTCCTCAAAAAAGTTGTTTTTTAAAAGAAGTATCTAATTTTCCCTAATGTGCCATTTATCAACTTTCTTATCCAAATTTCAAACTTGTTAGCTTTTGTATAATTAATTTTAATCGAACTTTCACTAATCCATATATATATATATATATATATATATATATATATATATATTTTATTTTTTTATTTTTTTTTATTTTTAAAA
>JAJOOE010014434.1:0-24806 GCA_036250405.1 Solanum raphanifolium
CACACTTAACCAAATTTCCAGATTCTGAATTTTTCCAAAAGTAACTACTTCCAATTTCAAGCTTCTTCTTATTCATTTTAAATTGTCGGAGTTACACAATTAAAACGAAATTACATATAAACCCCTCATAGAACCTCATTATAAAGTCAACACAAAGTCATAGGCTTTTGCTTAACCTATCATTTTTTTCGAGTCGTTACAGTTAGTGTGTCGGAAGGCAACACCCGATCCATTCAACAAGCAACAATCACAATCACAATCACAAGTACATTCTCATAATCATACAATCAAGTCACAATTCATGGCATTCATCATTCATCTATCTCATTTACACTTAGTGTGATCAATAATATAACATTCACATACATACCCATATTATAATGAAACAAGAACAAACATATATCACATAATCATGAAATCAGAACTATCACCTACCTCGAAACAAGCTTGAATTCCCTAATAAACTTGATTCTTCCCTTTTTGGATTCGTTCAGCTTGTTCTTGGTCTACAAACAATTAATTTAATAAGGGAATCAATAAACAATAACTAATTACCCGAGTTACTAACAATTCTATTAACCCTAGATTATACCCACGATCCCTATACCCAGATTAGGGCTTTCTCCACCATAATTTCCAGATCAAAACCCTTCCCATCGATAATTACCCATTAGATTACGTTCTACGGATCGAAAAATGGATTTGGGGAGTTAAAATCTTACCTTTACCCTCAAGAATGGTGGAAAACTGTCAAGAAAACTCATGGGTTCGTTCCTTGGCTCTCAAGTTCTAAAGTTGCAGAATAGAGACGTTTTGGGGTTTATTTCTGACTTAAATCATGACTGTCCCGCTATGGCAGCCCCTAGCCTGCCAAAGCGGCCCCGCCTTGGCGGAAATAATTCCGACACAACGACTTGCACGGAACTAGTAAGCCAATTTAAGATCTCCAAACTCCCATTTCACAGCACATCTTCGACCAACGACACTCAAAAACTACTTATTCACGCTAAGATAAATTTTAGGGGTTCCACTCGCCCGAATTCAATTCCGTAAAGTCGTACGAGTTCATTAACATCTTAGCTATCTAGTCATTTGATCAAATTCCTCATTAGATCACCCAATTGTTACAAAATTTCCCTAGACCTTACCGACTTTGATTTCATCCAAATTTGGACTAGGTTGGGAAATCTTAAGTTACTAAGAAAATGTTTTCCAGCCCAAAATTTTTCCCAGTTCGTTTTTCTGTAATGACGAAATCCAGTCGTTACAGATTCAGAAGTCTCATAGAACTACATAGCCAGTGTAGGATAGGATAGTATTGATTCTTCATGTGTCTCCTCACTGCCTCTAAGAAGGCCAATTAGATGGATCCATAGTCACGATATCATCCTATATCCCCGGCAAGGTATAGTATGGGCCCTTGCAATGTGCAGCGGGACATTGTATCATTGCCAGACTCATGGTAATGGTTGTCAATTAAAGAAACTCCCGAGAAGTAAAGTATATTATTTTCATGTTGCTTTCATTGTATATTTTATTGTAAAGCTTAAATGGGTTTCACTTCATGTTCATGTATTGATTCAACTGAGTTGCTTTTAGTCATTCAGTTCAGTTATTTGTTTAGTCAACCTTATTACATAATCGTACACTCCATGTACTTATGTCATTCGACCTGCATCCTTTTATGATGCATATACAAGTGTTTAGGATTATCAATAGGGTATTTGTTAAGATCACTCTACACTCCAGTTATCTTTAGGTGAGCCTCCTTTATTTCAGAGGACTTCACAATTACTTTCCAGTTAGTAGTTTTGAGGTGTCCCGACATCCTTCCTTAACAGTAGAGGCTTCATAGATAGAGAGTTTTGGAGAGTCTTTCAGTCTCAGATACTTTTTTAAAAAAAAACTTATGTTTCATACTCACTATATTAGTGAAGTTTTGAGAGTCAGTAGACTGTTTTTAAACATTTCTTTCAAATGGATGAGGGTTCGCTTGGGGACCAGAAATGGTTCTTGAGTGCCATCCACGTCCAGGGTGTAGGCTCGGGTCGTTACATGACTTCTCTATCTAAAAGGTCTTTCATCCTATCCATCAACTTATAAACTTGAGTCTCCTGGTGGTATACATGCTTTGTTAATACTTCAACCAACTTTGTCAGATTTGTAAGTTGTCATCAATGGAAGAAGCATCAGTTATCATTGCTTGCATGATCATTCGGAATGTAGAAGAGTAGAATGAATTGTCGTTCAAGTTAATCTTTAACAGACGTATATTATGATGCATGTGGAGATGATTCAGTGGTTGAATCATAGTTCCCCTTTGTGGTAGAGTTCTTTAAATCAAATTGCTTAAGTAGAGCTAAGGTTTTCTTGATCTTTTCAGCTATGCTACTTCCTCCTTCTAAAGTATTTGTGGAGGTTCTTGATCCTTTTGGAGTTGAAGATAAAAATATAGGAGTTGATATGAACGAAATTTGAAGTGTGTTATGTGCTTGCATAGTTGCCTTGCTCTTCATGACAGATCCAAAGCTTTCGAAGGTAACATCGAGGATTTCTTCTTCTTCAGTAGATAATTTGGAGTTAGTGGCTTTAGAGGTTGTTGATTAAGAGTTGGTTTTCTTGGGAATCATCTCGATATTCTGTGATACTTGAAAAGTTGAGATGAGAGTTAAAAATGATCCCACTAGGTGTGCCAGAATTTGTAGATAGCAAAATTTGAGTCAAGAAACTAATAATAAATATTGGAAAATACTGCAATAATTGTATTTGATGATATCAATGTGGGAATGTTACGATCTCTATGATTCCTCTAATTTGCCATTTTAGAGATAAATTCAAGAGTTCTTGAGCTTGATCTGGAATTTGGAACGTGACTTATACTTGAGTTCAAGGGCTTTTGGGCTTGATCTTGTACTTGAATGCTTGAATTTTTGAACTTGTATCTTATAGAGAAATATATGGCATTTGATCCTTCAGCTTTTTCTGGCTTCTTGTTTAGAAATTCTAGAACCTTTGCTGAAATATGAGGACCCCTATTTATAGTCTATGAATAGAGGAATTGTGGTAGGAAGAAGTTTCCCTTCTGACAATTAGATTTAAGTGACATGAAATATTGGACTTTACGAAGTGGGCTTGTCATTTAGACGCATGACATGATCCTATTGACTTCTTACTTTTTTGACTTGGCATGCCACATCATTTAAACATATCACCAAGCTGAAAAATGATTAATTTATTTCGTGTAGCAATGACAATTATGCTTCTAGTTTTCCGACGAAATTCAACTAGAGAGAAAGTTCCATAAAAATCAATACCTGACTTTTGTGTGAAACTTCTAGAAACCAACCTTGCTTTGTGCTTTTGAATATCTCTTTCTTGATTGAGTTTGATTTTGTAAATCCATTTTAGACTTATAACTTCTCTTTCTTTGGGTACAACCACAATATCCCAAGTTTGTTAGTTTTGCCAGAAAAGCCTATAGCCTTTTGTCACATCACTATAACCAAAAATATATTTTTTGACTATGTTTCATCATGTTTTGTTATTTTTTCAACATGTATATGAGCATGAAAAATACACCCAAAAAATTTAAAATGACTTACAGAAGGTTCATTCATTTCAATCTTCAACTGGTGTATTGTCTTTCAGTGCCTTTGTCGGGCACCTATTGAGGATGTACATTGTTGTATGTACTGTTTTTGCCCAAAAATATTTTGACATCGCTTTCCCATTCATCATCATTCTGGCAATTTCAATAATGGTTTTGTTTCTTCTTTCAGATATACCATATTGTAGTGGAGTGTACCCTAATGTAAGTTTCTTATCAATGCCTTATATTTTGCACTACTCTTTAAATTCTCGATTTGTGTATTCATCTCCTACGTCATTGTGAATATTTTGATGCTGCAACCTTTTTGTCTGTCAAGTGATTTAAATTTCTTGAATGTAGCAAATGTTTTTGACTTTTATTTCAAGAAAGAAACCGAAATTATTCTTAAAAATCATCAATAAAAATTAGAAAATACCTTTGGCATTCCAGACATGGGGTATTCATTGATCCGCAAAGTTTGTATGGATTAGTTCCAAAAATATAATGGCTCTCCAAGACGTTGTTTTTGGAAAAGACTTTCTAAGTTTTTTTCTCATAATACAACATTCACATGGATCCATCTCAGTATGTATCTCTGAAAGGCCTTGCACCATGACTTTTTGGTTTGAGAAGTTTCAAACCATGAAAATTCAAGTGACAAAATCTTTGTGACGAAACAAAGAATTATCTAAAACATTAATTTTGAATGCATTGTAATACATTATTAAAGAAAGTTTTTTTATCATAATTAATTTAACAATGACTTGATTTGCCTAAATTTTATCATGAATCTTACAATAATTATCTCAAAACACAAGAGAATAACAATTTATCATGAACTGACCAGTAGTAAGAAACTTTTCTTCCAAGTCAAAACATAAAGTTCATCATGAATTTGCTTACCGCTCTTTTTTATGTTGATCGAAATGGTACCTTTACCTTTTGCATCAACTAATGGTCAATTCCCGTATCACACTTTAGTAGTGATTCTATGATTAATTGAGAGAATTTTTGTCTCTAGTCATATGATTACTTCAACCACTATCAATATACCATTCATTGCTTTTTCTTCAAGCATCAGTTTGAGATACAAAAAAAAGTTTCCTTTCTTTTCTTCCTCCTCCTTTCCTTCATAGAAAATTGCTTGCTCCTGTTGCTTGGACCTGCAATCAATCTTAATATGGCCAAACATTCGGTAAAAGTTACATTGGGGCTTGCCTTTGTGGAAATATTTTTTTATATTATGATTAGTCTTCTTGCAAATTTTATAAAAAGGACTAGAACTTTTCTCAACTTTACTACAACCTTCTTAGTCGAGCCATCACAATTCTGCTTCTTTTTTGGATTGTACTTCTTTTTGCTAATCTTTAAGAGATTTTGAGAATTCCCATTGGTTCTTCACTGGAAAGTTGTCTCTTTGGGTTGATCTTCACAAAAAAATCATCACTTCGTATCTACACGAAATGATCCGGCCAGATCTTTTATGGAAAGCTTAGAAAGATCTTTTGTCTCCTCGATGATGCAACAATATACTCATAGTTTTCTGTTACACTAATTAAAATCTTGTCCACAACTTGTTGGTCAGAAATTTCATCACTGTTATTTCCCACCAAATTAATAATATTCACGACTCTTATGCAATATTCATCTATTTTTTCAGATTCTATCATCTTCAAATTTTGAAACTCTCTTCTAATAGTTTAAAGATTGATAATGGGTACCTTTTCATCACCATACACCTTAGTTTCGAGAGACTCCCTAGCTTGCTTTGTAGTCTCACAAGTAGTAATTTTTGCAAAATATGCTCTTGAGACTTCCATTTAAATTTTTCTCAAGGATTATTTATGCATCTTAATGATGATTACACTTTCAATTTTTCAACTCTTCTACTGAAAGTTCACCACCATCTGTTGTCTCTTCATAGCCATTTGCAACAATAGCCCACAAACCTTCAGCTTTGAAACACGTTCTCATTCTTCTCTTCCAGTATTGAATGTCATTTCGATAAGAAAATGGAGTAAGAACACTTGAAGAATCAACACCTTCATTTCTTTTAGATTCCATAATTTTTATTCACTTAACCCATGATTAAGAATGAAAAATAGCTCTCCATACCAATTTGAAGGAAAAATAAAAGGAGAATATGTTTCTCAGAGAATGCTCAAGTTGTATTAGACTATTTAAGGTCACTTTAGATGATTACAGTCATTATTAACACTCTATTTATACTACTCAAAATATCAATTCAATGATCTTGCACAAATAACTAGATACACGTATCATTATTCACTTGATACATGCATCACAAACTTCTATAAAATTTCTTGGAAAACTAAGAGATAACACCGCAAGACTTAACATCAAGGACAATATCCTTGTGAATCCATTAGTTCCAATAGGCCTTAGCTTAACAACCTCAGGTTTTGACAATGATAGCTCTGTCAATGGATAGAAGAACTCCAATATGGGCTACTGTTAGGTTCACAACATCCTAATAATAACAATGTCAGGGAAGCATTGACATGACCACCCAAAATAGGGAAATGGGTGTGTCGATCCCACGAAAAAAATTTGATGTCCATTTTAGAAGTTTCATATGATGTTTGTCGATAACATGAAATTTCTTGAAGTAGATTAGATTATAATCATACATATAGTCAACGTCTATGTAAATATGCTTAGAATCTCAGGCGTAATCTTGGCAGCACCTCTGAAAGGAATTTGAGGCATGTTATTTATAAATTTATGTAATATTGTAAACTTGCAATTCAAGGCTAAATTTTCAAAGTAGTCCTTACGAGAGAAAATAATAGTTGGTTTACCCATCTTTGTTATTTGTTTTGTTGGCTAAATCATGGGTTTCATATGCTGAGGTGGTGAAACATAGTCAATTTGAGTGTATACATAAATGAAGGTCCTTCAATATTGGTATATGATGTTGGGTTAGATTCATCCATGAGGTTTTTGTTATCCAACAGGGCATTATGCAGAAGAAAATTACATTGATGACCGAGCAAATTGATGATATCTGGTGGATTATGGGTAGGATGGATGGAAATCACACAATAGATCTGGAGATGCGTGAATCGAGTAGGGTGCATTTAAGAAAGTAATGGAGCAATTGTGTTGATTTTACTGGAGCAGCTGGTTTCTCCTCATCATCTTTTGTTGTATGCGTTACCTACACATTTTTTGGCATCTTTAGTGATTAGTTGAAGAACAAATATGAAATACTTTGGTGATAGACCACCTTGCATTAGGCATTTTAGATCTTAGCCTTTCCTATATTGCAAGTAGCGGCTTTTGGTATAGTCTGAGTTCAAAGAAACTTCATTCAGCGCTTTCAATGAGAGTTCTCCCTAGCCTATTAAAATAAATTGGTAACTCAAGCAACCTCAATGAAACTATTGTAAGTATAACTTTTGTCAAAGGAAGGCAGACATAAATCTCTATCCGCAAAGGGGAAACAACATAAAAGCAATACAAACGCCGGCATGCTATTTGACCCATGTCATCAGCATAAAAATATGGCCACAAAGGAGATTTCTTCCCTCAAGAACCTACATAAAACAACAAATTAATAGTCTTTGGGCTCCTTATCGGTATTCACCAATACTGAGGGGCACTGAGCAAAATAGAGGTCTAATGAATCATAGATGTTATGTACATTCTTGAATCCCTCTAGCTCAACTAATTACATTATGTGAATTTGGAACCTGACGTTGACTTAGGAGATCATGTCAAAGTTTCACAATCTGTACCTATAGGTCTTACCAGCCTGCATATTAAAGAGTGTCTCTTTTGCCTCTCAAACCTTAGCAGACACATTGATGTTGGGAGTAGAATTTTTTTGTAACATTTTACCAATTAAGTTATTTAACCTTTTTTTCTTTTGTAAGCTAATACTGTGAAAAGTGTGCTCTTTTTCTACATTGCCCCAACATATTATCAAATCACTAGGAGAAGCGGGAGGTTTTTATGTTGTACAACTAAGTTCATAGGCAAAAAATAGTTTTGAATTAAAAATGGTTGTACTAATATTTAATCAAACATAACAACAAACCATCTTTCCTTACAATTTAGAAATAAGAGGGAAAATATAACACATAAAAAAAAATCAAAACACGACAAAAGCTATACAACTTACCATGGTCAAGAGATTTAATACATGTTACTTAACCATTCTTAGGTGAAAAAAAGTCTATATTCAAACATATGGCATGCATGTATTTGCTTGGAATGAAAACAGGTAATGGATAAACTTTTACAAAAAAATATACCTAGTGAAGATTTAAAAAACAACATAAAGGGGTATTGAGTATGAACATGACCCAATGAATGCAACTGGTGTACAAAGATCCATAATTTCTGTGAAAAAACATACAATATTCTAACAGAAAAGCATTCTTTCTTTCTTTTTAAAGAACACTTTCAACTAAACTTAAACACAAAAAATATCTTTATATTTTTCTCATAACTCCAACATAAAGCAACAACACCAAAAATGATGTAATTCTCATAAGAAGAACTACAATCTAATGCGGAAAGCAAAGACGGAAAATAAAGATAAATAGATAGACACAAAAAGAGGAAACAAAAAGCAACCAAGGGGTATATTAAACCCAATGACCTCGATTTGTTGATCCTACAATAAGCACCTAACTCTTACGATGACTTCAAGGGAATCGATATCCCAATCAACTAACGTTTCTAACAAAAGGCAACACAAGCTTAACCAAGCTCTCAACACTCAAACATGAGTTTTCAGTTTTTAACATCAAAATAATCTAAGTCTAAAAGGAAACCTAACCAGCTATTTATAGAGTTTAGGATAAAAGGCCCAAAAGTGACCCGAAAGACAAAAGGGTGAGCCAAGTCGGGCTCGCCTAGTCAATTGGCGATGCGCCGTCCTGGTCGGCGAGCTTCTCTGCAATTCTTCAGTCCCTAGCCACGTTCTGTAACATTAGGCAGACTGGGGCCATCGCCTAAGTCATTGGGTGAGGCACCAAGTGGACCCTGCTCGCCGAAAGGGACTTATTCAGCAATTTTCAAGGCATGAAAGTCCTTGCTTGTCATCAACACCATCTCGAGCACCTCCATTTTCATGAATTGCCCTTGCATCCTTTGAAGATCTTGAGCTTGGCTTCTAGTAAATGGCCTTGATGTAATCCATTTTAAATCATTCTCTCCTTCTCGAAAAGAATTTTTCCTCAAATTCGATGTATCATCATCAGCCACAGATGGAAAAGGTGACAGGTCGCACACATTGAAAGTGTTGTGCACTTGGTATTCTGGAGGAAGGTCAACCTTGTAGGCATTGTCATTGAGTCGCTCCAACACTGGAAATGGTCCATCACCCCTCGACTTCAGCTTTGTCTTGCGATGGATGGTAAATCGATCCTTGCGAAAATGTACCCACACCAAGTCACCAGGTTCAAACACGATCCTCTTACGGCCCCTGTTTGCCTTTTTGGCTACATCTTGGTTCTTCTTCTCTAAGTGTAGCTGCATGTTTTCATGAAGCTTATTCATGGCTTCAGCTCGCTTACTCCCATCTAAGCTTAACACAACATCTTTAGAGAGAGGTATGAGATCTAAAGGGGTTAGGGGGTTAAAACCATAAACAACTTCAAATGGAGACATACCAATAGTTCTATGAATAACACGATTATAAGAAAATTCAACTAAAGGTAAATGTTCCTCCCACGAGGCCAACTTCCCATGCACTACGGCATGAAGAATAGAACCCAAAGTCCTATGCACGACTTCGGTTTGTCCATCAGTTTGTGGGTGACAAGAAGTTGAGAACAACAACTTAGTACCGAGTCTACCCCAAAATTCTTTCAAAAAGTGACTAAGGAACTTAGGATCCCTATCACTTACAATGGTTTGAGGAATTCCATGCAATTTAACAACATGCTTAACAAACAAAGATGCTACATTGGGAGCATCATCACATTTATGACATGGAATGAAATGAGCCATCATTGAAAATCGATCAACAACAACAAAGATGCTATCTCTACCTCTTTTGGTCCTTGGCAAACCCAAAACGAAGTCCATTGAAATATCAAGCCAAGGCATTTGAGGGGTGTGGAGTGGAGTGTATAAACCATGGGGAAGGAGGCGCGACTTAGCACGTCGACATTCAACACATTGACCACAAATTCGAACAATATCTTTATGCATTTTAGGCCAATAAAATTGTTCCTCGAGAATTCCCATAGTTTTGTTAATGCCAAAATGACCCATTAAACCCCCATCGTGTGCCTCCCTCACAAATAGTTCTCTCCAAGAGCTCATAGGCACACAAAGTCTCTTGCCTTTGAACAAGAAACCATCAAACTTGGAATAGGGAGTAGAAGACCTATCCCTCATCCCTCATCCATCTTTCCCTCTCCCATTCCTCACAATCTTTGAAGATTTGAGCAAACACGGGATCCTTGGGATACAATGCCTTCAAACATTCAAAGCCAATCAATTTCGAAGACAAAGTATTTATCAAAACATGTTTTCTAGACAAGGCATCGACCACCACATTTTCCTTTCCCTTTTTGTATTGGATTACATAAGGGAAAGTTTCAAGGAATTCAATCCATTTGGCGTGCCTCTTGTTCAACTTTCCTTGGTCCCGAATATGCTTTAGGGACTCATGGTCAGTCCTAATGACAAATTCTTTGGGCCACAAGTAGTGTTGCCAATTACCCGAAGCCCTAATCAAAGCATACAACTCAAGATAATAAGTGGAATAATTCAAAGTAGCACCTTTTAGCTTTGCACTAAAATAAGCAATGGGCTTTTGGTCTTGCATTAAGACGGCTCCAATGCCTACTTTACTACTTTACTAGAATCACATTCCATTCAAACGTTTTATCAAAATCAGGTAATTGCAATAAAGGAGCGGAAGTAAGCATGGATTTTAAAGCCTTGAAAGCCTTGGCTTGTTCCTCTCCCCACTTAAAAGGTTTATCCTTTCGAATTACCTTTGTCAAGGGGGCTGCAATGGTACTAAAACCTTTGACAAATCGCCTATAAAACTGGCCAGCCCATGAAACCTTTGAATATCACTTAGGGATTTCAGAATTGGCCAATTCTTAATAGCATCAATTTTAGACTCGTCAAGTTCAACCCCTCTTGAACTCACAACAAAACCTAAGAAGGAAACTTCATCAACATAAAATGAACACTTATCAATATTAGCATAAAGTTGTTCCTTCCTAAGCACATCAAACACACATCTCAAATTCTCAACATGATCATGCATCGTCTTGCTATAAATCAAGATATCATCAAAATAAACAACCACAATTTCCTCATAAAGGGTTTCATCACATGATTCATGAGATGCATAAAGGCACTAGGAGCATTAGTGAGACCAAATGGCATCACCAACCATTCATATAGACCAAACATGGTCTTGAATGCGGTTTTCCATTCATCACCGAGGTTCATCCGGATTTGATGATAACCACTTCTAAGATCAATCTTTGAAACCATACAAGAGTCATTCAATTCATCAAGCATATCATCTAACCTAGGAATAGGATGACGATACTTTACCATAGTTTTTTTGATGGCTCGACAATCGACACACATACACCATGTTCCATCTTTCTTTGGAACCAATAGGACCAGAACGACACATGGGCTCATGCTTTCCTTCACATAGCCTTTGTTGAGGAGTTCCTCAACTTTCCTTTGTATATCCTTGGTGTCATCCGGATTGATTCGATAAGCCGGCTTGTTTGGCAATTGTGATCCCGGCAAAAAATCAATTTGGTGCTCAATTCTCCAGAGTGGGGGCAATCCTCTTGGAAGATCCTTTGGGAAGACATTCTCATATTCCTGCAAAAGAAAGGAAATAGAATTGGGAAGAGAAGAATGAGATTGGTTAGTTTGTAGCACATGATCCCTATGTGTGATAAGGATCAAAGAACTTCTAGATTTCCTTTCAACTTCTTTCTTTCCTTTTCTTCATGGCCCTCGGCCTCCACATGTTCCTCTTCACACTTCTTCGATTCCCTTGAATCACTCATCCTTTTATATATATCATTGACTTGAGAGGGGGTCATAGGATGAAGAACATACTTATGATCATTCAACACAAGTGAATACTTGTTTGTTTTCCCAACGTGTTTGGTTGAACGATCATGTTGCAAAGGCCTCCCGAGTAGCACATGACAAGCTTTCATTGGGACTACATCACATATGACCTCATCTTGATATTTCCCAATCTTAAACTTGATCATCACTTGTCTGTGCACCCTCAATTCTCCACACTCACTCAACCATTGAAGTTTTTAAGGTGTAGCATGCTTAGTAGTAGGAAGCTTTAAGAATTCCACTAATGTAGTACTAGCAACATTTGCACAACTCCCGCTATCAATGATTAAGGAACACACATTATCCTTGATGAAGCATTTGGAGTGAAATAGATTCTCTCTTTGGCTCGGATCATCCAAGCACTTACTAATCATTGCTCGTCTCACCACATATAGAGGAGAGACACTCTCTCCTTCTTTGACACAAAGGTCTGGTTCCTCATCTTCCCCATCTTTGAACTCATCCTCTTCTTGGGGATCTTTTTCACATTCACCTGTTGGCTCTTCCTCAACACTAAGATATATCTCTCCTCTTTGCATTAGAGCGATCAATCGGTTGGGACACTCACACATTATATGATCCCATCCCCTAAATTTGTGACATTGAATTCCCTTAGGCAATTTAGTGGGGTCAGAGGTACCCTTCTCTCTTGGTGGGTACTTTGGAGCGTTCCCCTCGAAGGGCTTCTTCTCATAAGTCTTCTTAACATTCACACCCTTGTTCCAACTCGACGATGTTTGAACTACTTCTTTGTTCTTGCTCCAAGAATTTGAAGATGAAGTCTTGTACTTAGTCACCTTCTTCTCCTTGAATTCTAGCTCTATCTCATGGGCAGCTTCAAATGCATCATTCAAAGTAGAAAACCTATGAAGGGTCATCTTAGAAGAAATCTCTTTGTTCAACCATACCTTAAAGCGAATCATGGCATGCTTTTCAATTTCCCTATATTCTAGCTTCATGACTATGTTTTGGAACTCGTCATGATATGCTTCAACACTTTTGCTTCCTTGCCTCAAGTTATACAATTTGGCAAGTAATCCTTGGCGGTATCTTTCCGGCAAATACTTAGCTCTCATCAACCTTTTCAACTCGGGCCATGGTGGAGGATGACCTTCTCGGACAATTAAATGATACCTCTTCATGTATTCTCACCATGTGATAGCATACCCCTCGAATTGAGCGATAGCATAACAACTATTTTTGGCCTCCGCCAATTCATTCACATTGAAAATTCGGTCACATTGCGACTCCCATTCTAAGTAAGCATCGGGATTGCATTCCCCTTTGAATGTTGGAAGAGTCATTTTGATAGAATTGATGCCAACATCCCGGCCTCCATGGCCACCTTGGTCGTGGTGGTAGTAACCCCTTTGATGATGGTTACCATGTCCTTCTCTAGCTTCTAGACCAACTTTTTGATTGACATTGACATCCCATTGGTCTCCACCTTGAGGGTGGTTCCCATGTTGCCTCCTTTCAAATGGCATTGGACCTAATCTACCTCTTGGTACACCTTGCAACAATTAACCTCTTGGTCGATTCCTTGGCGACTCATTCCATGGGGTTTCATCACCTTCACCCTCATAACCTCCTTGATCTTCATCATACCTCACCTCATTCACGGGATTGGGTTGTGGTTGTGGTCTTTGGTAGGGAATATTCTGGTTAGGTGGTGTTTTGTAAGGATGGCTTTGATTTGGTAGAGCTTCTTAACTAAGCAGAAAATGGAATGGTCGATGGGTACTTTGGCTATTTGAACCCAATTTCACAAATGTTGGGTGCAAGGCTTGGTGGAGGGTTCCGAGTGTGAGAGTAGGAGAGTGAGTGTGTTCGTGACCACTTGTAGAAGCACGAAAAGTTGCTTGTGGTGTAGAGTCATTGGAATTGACTCGACCTTCCACCGTAGCAATCCTACCATCCATCCGTGCTATATCACCTCTCACATTGTTCAACGCTTCCAGCAAAGTTGCCAAAGTAATTTCTCTGGCGGGTGCTTGAGTATCTCCTCCTGACTCCATTGTACCTGACATTAAAACAACTCACAAAAAAAAGCAGCAAACAACGTTAGTGTTAATAAATTGAACTCACAATCACTCGTGTTTACACGCCTTTGCTTGCCTCTCAATTGGCGTGGCTAATGTTGACAATTGTTATATTCCGTCGATCAGAAGGTACCAATTTCAACTCTAGGTCGGAATGGATTCTTGATTGAAGAAGAACGGATGACTTGATTAAACAAATGAACTGGAATTAAGAATTAACTACGAAATAAAATAAGAAAAAGCACGAAAAGAAAAGGCACAAACAAAGAAGTGAATTCAAGAACCAATAGCCAACAAGTAGAGTAATTACGAGTTGAAAATCGGTTCACGATTCTTGAGAACATTTCAGAATCAAATGAAAAGAAACTAAGAATTTAAAACCTGAGATTAGGAGTAACTAGAGTTTCCGATTGCTGAATGACCTATTTTCTTCGGCTAACTTGAAGTTCAGCTCACCAACTTGAAGATGGACTTGCCAAACACTGCAAACGGACAAGGCAACTCGGCGATAGGGGTGGTAGTTCGGCAATGTTCCGATGGGACTCGTCGACCAAGGCTTGGTTCCGCCGAATGTTCCAGTAGCTCCCTCAAATAGCTAACCAAATCAGCGAGCAACCTGCCCAAAGGGCGAGGCGCCGAGTGGTTAGGCGATGCAAGCTTTTGCTCGCCCAATGGACCTTTGCAGCTCTTTCAATGCTCTAAAATTTGAAATCTGGTGGTTCCACCCTGCTCTCGTTCTTTTGCCCTTTAGGACCTACCCTCTTTTAGTAATTTCCCTTTTACAAACACCCTTACTCTTTCTCTTTCTTCCCTTTTTTGAATCAAACACTTGCTTTCCAAATATCCCCTTTCTTGAAGATATGAATGTTCTTCAAGAACTTCAAGAACAAGATGAACCCAAAAACAAAAACCTTAAAATTTTTGTGTCAGAATTTCATGAATATCTAGGTGAATGCTCTCCTTGATGTGGGGAACAACACCCAATACTTTTTAGCTCTCAATTTCAAATCGAAACCTTCAAATTTCAAAACCCATTTTCATCTTCTTCAAGCTTCTTCAATGGTGAAACCTTCAATAAGGCACCAAAGCCCTTCCAATCTCAGCCTAAGACTCAAATATAGTTGGAGAACACTATTCCAACCTTAGAAACTCAAACAAGACTCAGATCTAAGAAACCCATTTAAGCAAAATCTCAAAAAACGAAAATGAACAATTTTTTTTGTAGCAACAATCCCAAGACTAGAATCATAGGGACGATACTAAGCTTGGCTATGATACCAAATGATGTAATTCTCACAAGAAGAACTACAATCTAATGCGGAAATCAAAGACGTAAAATAAAGATAAATAGATAGACACAAAAAGAGGAAACAAAAAGCAACCAAAGGGTATATTAAACCCAATGACCTCGATTCGTTGATCCTACAATAAGCACCTAACTCTTACGATGACCTCAAGGGAATTGATATCCCAAGCAACCAACGTTTCTAACAAAAGGTAACACAAGCTTAACCAAGCTCTCAACACTCAAACATGAGTTTTCAGTTTTTAACATCAAAATAATCTGAGTTTAAAAGGAAACCTAACCAGCTATTTATAGAGTTTAGGATAAAAGGCCCAAAAGTGAACTTGGGCTTGCCTAGTCACTTGGCAATGCGCCGACCTGGTTGGCGAGCTTCTCTACGATGCTTCAGTCCATAGCTACGTTCGGTAACTTAGGCGGACTGGGACCATCGCCTAAGTTATTGGGTGAGGCGCTAAGTGGACCCTGCTCGCCGAAAGGGACTTCTTCAGCAATTTTCAAGGCATAAAAGTCCTTGCTTGTCATCAACACCATCTCGAGCACCTCCATCTTCATGAATAGCCCTTGCATCATTTGAAGGTCTTGAGCTTGGCTTCTAGTAAATGGCCTTGATGTAATTCCTTTTTCATAAAAAAACCTCAACATATAGTCATAAAAACCCAATCTTTTGCTTTGGGAATCCTAGATATTTTCCAAGAGAAGAGAGAGGACACTTTAGAAGATCATAAGTCCCAAAACAATGAAGATGAAAGTTGTCAAACTTTCACTTGATAAATGCATTACTCAAACCCATTAGTCTTGGTTTCTTCGGAGAGTTACCATCTAGAACATATCTGGTTTATTTTTATTGGGTCCCAAATGAATTTGAGGGCCCATTTATATACTTTGAATAATAAATTTTTTTTGTATTGCTGGTGTAGACTTTTAGCGATGAGTATTAGGATTTTACGACTATAGTGTTTTTAGGGACCAAATTTCTGCTATTTAAATTATGAATATCCTCTTCAGCTATCATTTTCATAATTCTATTTCTAGAAGTAGATAAAGCCCGAATTAAGGTGATTTAAGTTTCGTTGGGTCCACTTTTGGCGTGGATACGTGTTGGAGTGGCCGGGGAAGCTTGGAAGCCATTGTATTGAGATAAATTTTTCCTAGAAATGGCTACCTTGTCATTTTTAATTTGTAGAATTTGTGCATGACTTCGTTTGGGCTGTTGCGGGTATCAAATTGTTCCCCATTTTAGGACATAAGAATTGTAAGTCAATTGGGACCTTCTGACAGAGTGAACTTTGGGATTCTTTGTATGGGTCCCACATTCTCATTTTGATTCAAGTTTAGGTCTATTCCATTCATTGCAAATTTGGTACCTAAACGTTCATAATGACGTTGTGGTTAGTAATTTGATAGCGTGTGCAATATTTGGAGGCATTTCGAAAGTTGATAGCCCTTCTGCAATGGATTCAGAGTGCCCGTGATTAACTTTGAGATAGGCTTTGGTCTACTTTCTTGATTGGGTTTTTTAGATAATACTTAGTATGAAGTGCATGTTATTTAGGACTATAAATCGGTAATATCTCTCCTTATGTTTACTCTATCCTTTTTTTGTCTCCCATATGAGTATTTGGCTTTTTGTGGGTGACGGGATCTAAAGTTTATGCCTTTAGCCATAGTTGTAGTATGCTACCGTACGAGAATTTTGCTTTTTTTTTTGGTGACATTATCTGAACTTTACGCTTGTATCCATACTTGTAGTATGCCTTAGCATGTGTATCTTTGTTAGAATTAGAAATTTTGTTCTTAGACTGGGGTTGAGCTTTAGGTGCTTTAGACTATGTACTTTCGCCCTTGTAGCAACTGTAAGTTACTCTAACTAGGGCTTTATTTTGGATTTTTGATCATGGTTTGGTGTTTGAGACTTTGGAGGCTCAATATAGTCCTAGGTTAGCACTCGTTATACTCAATCGTAGACACGAGCAATGTGATTGGGGTAAGGCATCATTCCTTGACTTTTCTCCTGCATTTCTGATTTGGGAGATCACCTTTATCCATCCGCTTATTGTTTAGCAGTATGTTTCTTATGATATCTAAGCTATTATGAAATTGTTGGACCCGCAAGTCCATGGTAGTATGATCTGGTTGGATATATATTTATTTGATTGTGAGTGCCTTTTTTGAATAATGGGGATGACATGCATTACATTAGTTGTTTGTTCACACATGTTTTGTGGTATGATCTAGGTTCATGCGCTATTACATGATGATTGATCATTCATGGAAAATGACTATTTTCTCTTGGTCACCACTCTAAACTAGTTTTAGTAGGATTTGTACCACCTGGATTTACTGATTTTGAGACTTTTAAGGCCTCATTGACATTCTGCTTTCCTACTTGATATATTAGAGGCATGTGAGATATGCTCAGTTTTTACTTGACTAGTCAGCGTATCAACGTCCTTTCCTACTATGGCTTTAGTTACTCATTCCTCATGTACCACAATGGAGTTGATTCCTACTAGTCGCAGATTTAAGGTCCGCTCATGATGCAGTGTCTATGGGCTTCCCGCATCTCCTATAGGCCCCTTTTTCCATGAGTACCATAGTACCGAATGAAGGAGCTGCATGGGTCCTACCACGTTCGTATAGCAGGGAGGCAGGTCTATACAGTTGGTTTTTGATGGTCCTTCTGTATCCTTTTCATTCATATGAATTACTTATCATCAATATACTTGTTTGTTGATTGCGCCCTCCGATTTTATGGGGGCGGATTGGGTTTTGTTTGTTGTTTGTACCTACTAGGCTAATGAGGGTTTGGTTAGGTTATTGTTTGATTATATCCTTTTTCTATGTTATTGTTGATTTGATAACCGATAAATTGTGGCTTTAGATTTGTGGTTGTTAGGCCTCCTAGGCTTTGGTAGTTGACTGTGGTATCTTAGTTCCTTGTGAATAGGTTGTTGGCTTGTATCCCTTGTACGTTCTTGACTGGGTTCCTTATTTCTTGTGTCCTACTTCTTCTCCTTATTGCTTGTTTGTCATATTATCTCTTGTTTAGTTATCTCTGATATTCTTTCCTTATTTACCTACTTTTTATACTTTTATTATCTATGGAGCTACGTCGGTCGAGGCCTAGTTAGTACCATTTTTGATAATTAGACTACATTTTTTGTCCTTGTAGACCATTGTTTGAGTTCTCGTTGTTGACTTATAGTCATGAGGAACATCTTTGAGGTTTGGAGACTAGGATGAGCTCTTGGTGTTCACAGCTACCGATTTCAATCTATTATGGCTAGGCCAGTCTTTATGTTGTATTCACAGACAATATATACTTGTATTATATTTGTAAAGCCTTTTACTATAATTTCGATTAGTGAGTGATGTCAAATCTAGGGGATGGGTTTCTTGTAATATTTCTATTGATCTCTCTTTCTTCTCAATATTATTTATCTTCCACTTCTTATAGACTATCTTCCGCGTGGTAGCCCATTTCTTATGGCTCTTTGTTGAGGGTTATGCTTACCTACTAGTGAAGTGCAGAAGGATCCATTATGGCCTCTGAAATAAAGGTATGACAAGTTGCTTACCTACTAGTGAGGTGCAGTATGTTCGATGGATGTGGATAGAGCATTAGCATATCCTACTAGAGTTTCACCACTTGTTCAGGCGGGAGAACCTAAGTCATGTATAGACCTTAAGGTTATAGACATTTTTCAGTATTCTAAGAATCTATAGGTAGTCCAGGCTCTAAAAATGTTGTTGACTATGTCGGTGCCTCGATATTCAGTGTTAGGAGGTCCGAGCTTCTTTAAGGGTATACCACATATGGGTGCGGTTCTTAGTGGAACAGGTGCGAACCAGGGAAGAGTTGGGTTGACTAGTCCCAGCAGCATTCATCGTCTTTTTCTGATTATGTGTTTGGATTTCTTGAGTGGGCCGGGCTTAGTCCCACATTCTTCCATACAGATTGAGAGTTGAGTCAAGAGTTCATCAGATGTTTGGCCTTGCCACTTTGATTAGCGTCAGACCATTTGATAGTAGTAGGGCCTGCCTAGCACTGAATTTTTTTATCATGTGAGGGTTGTGGAGCAGGCGTGCCTTGAGACTTATACAGATAGTGGTAAGAGGCCTCGTCATTAGTACAACAGTGAAAGCATTCCACTTCGAGATGGTTGTCAAGTTCAATGAGGCCTTCAGGTTCTAGGGAACAATGTGGTAGGTCGTGGAGCCTACGACATGTAGAGTTTAGGTCAAAATTCTCGAGGTGATCAACTTGGACCTTTAGGTATTAGGTCTCATTTTACTCCGATTAAGGTGATTTATGTTGAAATGATCGGGAAAGCTTGGAAGTCATTGTATTGAGGTAACTTTCGACCAGAGCGGGCTTCCTTGTCTATTTAATTTAAAGAATTTGTGCATATCTTCATTTGGGGTGTTTTAGGCAACAAATTATGCCCCATTTTCGGAAACAAGTTTGGTAAGTCGATTAGGTACTTTTGAGGGAGTCAATTTTGGGATAGTTGCAGAGGACCCACATTCCTTTTTTGACTAGATATTGGGCATGTTTCCAATTATTGTGAATTTGGTGTCTAAATGTGAGTTATGATGTTGTGATCAATAATTTGATAACGAGCGGTATTAGAAGGCATTTTAGATGTGGATAGATCTTGTATGGTGGATTCAGAGTGTGTATGATCGGCTTCGAGGTAAGCATCGGTCTACTTTATGTATTGGGTTGTTTAAATATTTTTTGTGTGTGAATTGCATGTGATTCAAGACTATCAATGTCATGTATTAGCTCTCCTCATGTTTACTCCATTATTTATTGACTCTCATAGGAGCGTTGGGCTTATTGTGGATGACAAAATCCTTAGTTTAGGTTTGTATCCATACATGTGGTATGTCGTTGCATGTGTATCCTTGTTAGAATTAGTAATTGTGGCCTTAGACTAGAGTTGAGCCTTAGGTACCTTAGTATGTGTACTTTCATCCTTGTAGCAGTAAGTTGCTCCTGGTAGGGCTTGATTTTGGGTTGTTGGTCGTGTGTTTTGGGTTTAAGACCTTGGTAGCTCTTCTTAGCCGTAGGTTGGCCCTTGTTGTTGTTGTCAGTCATAGACTAGAGAAATATGATTGGGGTAAGGCATCATTCCTTGAGTTTTCCCCCCTTATGATTTGGTAGCACATTTTTATACCTTCGCTTGTTGTTCAATGGTAGGCTTGTTATGATCCTCTAAGCTATTATTATATTATTGGGACTGAGGCCATGTTCAAGGACCACTTGATCCAAGGTTAATACAATCTCTGCCATTGTATCATAGTTTGGCTAGATCTATATTTAAATGTTTGTGAGTGCCTTGATTGTATGTTAGTGATGTCATGAATTGTGTTGGTTGTTCATTCACACGTGTTTTCTGGTACAATCCCGGTTCATGCAATATTATATTATGATTATTCATGGAAAAGGTATGACTTCTCTTAGTCACTATTCTAAACTTGTTTTACCGAGAGTCGTACAACCTGGATCATTATATTTACTAATTTTGAGATTTATGAGGCGTAATTGACGTGCTCCTTTTCTACTTGATACATTACATGCATCTTGGATGTGCTTAGTTTGTACACAAGTAGCAAGTGCATCAATGCCCTTTTTTGCTTTGTTTTGGTAACTAAACAACCAGTGTTGATTCCTACTAGTCACTCATTTATAGTCTAGCCATGATGTTCTATATCCTTAATAAGACCTAGATTTTTGCCCAGGCTGTGTATACGTCTTTCCCCGGTTCCTTATGAAACCCTCTTGTCGTGAGTACCATAATATCAGATGAGAGAGTTGCATGGGTCCTACCTCATGCACACAGAAGGGAGGTAGGTCTATAGACTTAGTTAGTGATGGTCCTACTCTATACTCTGCATTCATATGCATTGCCTATCACCAGAATATTGGCTTGCTAATTACACCCTCTGATTTTATGAGGGGTGGGGGTCAGCTTGGTTATGTTTATTGTTTATACCTACCAGGATTATGGGGTTCGGTTAGCTTATTGTTTGATTACATTTTCTTTTCTATTGTTGTTGATCTGATAACTGAAAGGTTGTAACTTTAGATTTCTGGTTGTTGTCTTCGTGACCTAGGGTAGTTGACTCTTGTATCTTAGTTGCTTGTGTATAGGTTGTTTGCTTGTGTTCCAGGTATGTTGTTGATTCGTTTCATTATTTATTGTATCTTACTTTTGTTCCTTATTGCTTGTCTATCATATTATCTCTTGTTTAGTTATATATGTGTTATGCTTTCCTTATTACATGGTTTTTATAAATTGGTATCTTTGGAGCTCAATTGGCCGTGCCTACCGATTACCTTTTTTGGTACTCAAACTACACTTTTGCTCTCTGCAGATTGTAGTTTGAGTTCTCACCATTGACTTGGAGTTATGTGGAGCAGCTTCGGAGTTCAGAGACTAAGGTGAGCTCATGGCATTCAAAGCTACCGTTTTCCATCTATTGTGACTAGGCTAGTCTTAATGTTGTAGAGACAACATGTACTTGTATTGTATATTTAAAAGTATTGTACTCTTATTTTGATTAGACTCTCGATTACTGAGAGATGTCAGGTCTTGGGGGATGGATTTCTTGTATTATTTCTATTGATCTCTCTTTCTTCTAATTGTCATTGGCTTCTGCTTCATATTGGCTATCTTCCGCTTGGTAGCCCGTTGCATACAACTCCAGGCTGAGGGTTACACTTACCTACTGGTGTTATGACCGAAAGTACTCCTAGACGTGACATGTCCTACACAAGCAACTTGACATGCACATACGAGAAAAATTATGATACAACAAAACATAATAGACAAAATAAGAGAATCTCATATCATTAGAAAAGTTGACATTAAAGCGGAAGTTTAAATGTATTCTTGATAAGCCATTTTAATACTTCAAGAAATGGTCGGGACGTAACTGTACACCACACACAACATCCAAAAACTAAATACACAAGAAAAATATAGTAAAGGTGACATGGTCACCGAATCATGAGGACTCACTAAGTCTCCAATCTGCTAAGCAATCCACTAGCCACGAGCGGGAGGAGGAACTTCATCGCACCCTATATTAGTGAAACAATGTAGGTATAAGTATGCATTAGTATATGAAATGTACTAAGTATGAGTGATATGCATAAAACATGAAGAAAATTATCATAAGGAGACATAATAAAAAAACATGATATGCATGACCAAACTAAATATCATAAAATCATTTCAAGAAGAATCGTAAATCATGAACATAGTCAATAAATCTTAAAACATCAGGAAAGGTTCGTTAAGCCTTTGAAAGTAACTTAGTTCATTTTGGTGGGATACTAACTTTAACTGACAATAGACCATGTGATCCATACCATGTAATCTCATGTAACTCCCACATTGAGAAGGGAGAGTTTAATTATCAAGGTAGAACTCCGTAGCATGATTCATATACTATTTGTGGATCCAATGACTAGGTCAATGAAGATAATTCAACAGGGGCACGTAGTTTGGAACTAGAGGTTGCTACTAGAGACTACCCTATTTGAGCTTCCACCTCAAGTTCTCTGGGTGCTAAGTTAAATTCCAACGGAATAGTCATATTCATAAACATCATCATACATAGAAAAGGACAATGAATATACTTATCCAAGCTTTGAACATCGTAGAATAGCTCATTAAATCTTTAATCATGCATATGTGAAAAAACCTTTTCACTAATCATGGTTCCTTTATGTGCGAAAAAAATCCTTTCCCAGTTTGATGTTCATCTAAGAGAAACCTAGATCATAATATATTATTTTTTCATAAATCATGCATAACTCTCATGAAAACAACATTCATAGATTCATAGCTTCTTCATAAATTCATGTCTTTATGAGTACATTGTAAAAATCATGAAAATTGCATGGGTTCTTGTGAATTCAATTGGAATCATTTAATTGAGTCAATACAATCATAATAAGATCATAAATAAACAATTGAATCAACACCATTAGAATCCATGAAGAATTAATGAAAACATAATCAACTTGATGAAACTGAACTTGAAGAATTAAGAAATCTTTGGGGCTCAATGGGTGAATGTAACCCATTGATGAAACCCTACATACCATGCTATTCAATGTCCAAAGGGATGGTGAAAAAGGAAACTTGATTAGGATATCCTAACTTTCTTTTCTTCTATCTTGAGAGAGACTTTGAAGAAAGCCCTACAAGGAATTTGGGGATTTGAGTGAATGAGACTATTGGCAAAATTTTAGGAGTAGAAGGGTAGTTATAGGACTTATAAATAGAAATAACATAATGAAGGCCTTAATACATAGAAAAAAGACCAAAATACCCTTAAGAAATAACAACATAATGTATCACGCTCCGAGGCTACCCCCTTGACGTAACACAGGATCTATGATCACGAATGACCCCAAACTAACCCTGAGTCTGGCATATCGTAAGCATACTGAAAATAAATAAGTAAAGCATGAAATATGTGGAAGCTAAATCAATCGATATCTAAAGAGGGGAAAAAACCCAACTAGTCTAAATGTCAATCATATAAAAAGAGTTTACTGATGACTAAAAGAACCACTTAACAAGTCAAGCTAAATCTACTACTATGTCTGAAAATCCTCTAACTGAGTTGAGTTGCTGGGACATGCCCCCAACTAACTGTAACTACCCAAACCGTCATCACTTATAAAGGGCAAAACATCATGAGTAACTGGGCCTCACTGTCCCACCAGGACGGGCTGGTGCCGTAGCCCTAGAGGGATGGTCAGGGGCAAAACTTAATAACGCGAAGTCTTATTTCCTCCTTTTTCCTTAAGTACCAAAAGAGGCGAGGATCACCCCCAAAAACCCACAAAAGACTGCATCTAGGCTTGGGAAGGAAAGAGAAATAGATTTCTAGCGCAAGGTTGACGACAACTCACTGATTCCTGGCGAAAATCCATCGTCTCGTTGTTCGAAAGCCATGATTAGAGCTACAATTCCTCTGCAACTGCTTGGCGCCCAGGTAGGCTAGGTTTACTTACTTGAGTAGTCGTAAATTCATGCGCACTACGTAATATATTGCTAATTGATGGTACAATTCATATTTAGGCCTTCGTACACGAAAAAAGGGACGATTGTTTATATACTCTTAGTTGTTAAATATGATGCGTACTGTGGGAGGAAAGCCTCATCCTGTGAACTAAGGGTAGGTGATGGTTCGACTTACCGTTTGTGTTATATATCCTTGTTAATGGATCCATTGTATGCGTGCATGTCTGGGAATAGAGAAACATAAGTCGAACCTAATGAAACGACTAAGTATGGACAATTACATTCCATGAACTTGTTACTTGACTATGTGACTATGTGAACTGTTCATTACGTGTCACTACTAAAAAAAGAATGAATATCGACCTACAAATACCGACTTCTGGAGGTCGGTATTCCCTGAAATATCGACCAAATACTGACTCTCGAGGTTAGTTTTAATTTTAAGTCGGAAAATTCATTCTTTTATTCTCTGACTTCCTGAGTTCACTTTTATATATTTGTTTATTTTTTATTTTAAGGGATAAGGGTAAAAAATACCCCAACTTTGGTTGGATTCGCTATTGCAATACTAAACTTTCATGAGGACCTATTACCTCCCTAGACTATTTAATACCATATTTTAAACATATATATTTGCCCACGTGGACATAAAAAATAATGCAAAATTATAAATAGTAATGTGTCCACGTGGACACATATATACCTTTAAAATA
>JAJOOE010014435.1:0-28431 GCA_036250405.1 Solanum raphanifolium
AATGTGATCATGTCACCATGGGTTGTAAATTAAGTATGGCTATATGTTTTGTTCTTTTGGGGTGTGTAAGCCCAAGTATTGCAATATACTAAATTTACCATTTGTTTTGAATATTTGTGTGAAGCATGAACGGGCTGATTTCGGTACTCGGAAATGGGTAATTCTTGTTATTTCATCCTTAAGTGTGAAGATAATATATGCATGAAAAGCTCATCGGTTATTTGCTTAAATTATTTTTGGGAGGGTTTTTCCGTCATAAGTTGAAATTCCGTGCCATATCAATTTTGACATCACATAAATGTTTAAATGGACAATATGCACATCCTTATCTATTTTTTTTTTCCTTTATGAACCTAATCCCTCTACTAAACTATAATCAATATGGCCATAGTAAATCTTGTTTAAATGTCGCAAGTATTTAAGTAGTTTTCTTGCTTAAATGGTAGTATCCTTCCGAAAGGGTCGCTACAGACTGAGTTTTCCTTTCTTTCTAAATATAATAACACCCTTCATCGGTGACACCTTCAAGTAAACCCGATCATCAACCTCAAATTCTAAGTCTCTTCTCCTAACATTTTAGAGGATTTATGACGACTTTGTGCTATTTTCAACCTTTCCTGAATAAACTTCACCTTCTCCATGTCTTGAGGAACCAAGTCTGGCCCTATCAACTCAGCTTAACCAACCTCAAACCAACCTATAGGATATCTACATCTTCACCCATATAGAGCCTTATAAAGAGCCCTTTGGATGCTAGAGTGATAGTTATTATTGTAAGAAAACTCTAGGAAGCAAACTCTATGAGAGGCAAGTGACATCCTAATTACCTTTGAATTTGATGAAACATGCCCTCAACATGTCTTCTAAGGTCTGAATTGTGCGCTTTGGTTAACCATCAGTTTGAGGATGGAAATCAGTACTATGGTTCACCTTTGAACCAAAACCTTTCTGGAAAGACTTTCAAAACTGAGCGGTGAATTGTGCACCTCTATCTTCTGCTGAATTAGTAGTCTTTACCGATATTAAATGGGTTGATTTAGTCATTCGATTTACAATCACCCAAATCAAATCTTGTTGCATGTGAGATCGCGGCAAGCTAGTAATGAAATCCATATTTATCATCTCTAATTTCCATTCCGGAAGAGCTATATTCTGAACCACACCATCGGGCATTTGGTCCTTACCTTGACTTGTTGGCAATTTGGGCAATTTGCAACAAAATCTCCAATACACCTTTTCATACTACTCCACCAATAGACTTGTCTCAAGTCACGGTACATCATTATAGAACCGGGATGGATTGAATAACTGGAACTATGAGCTTCTTCCATGATCCTCTCTTGGAGTTCATCCACCCTTGGTACACATAACCTATCTTGATATCTCAACACAAAATCTCCCCCTGTTAAAAAGCCATTACTTTCTGCTTATGAATATTTGCTTTTAGTTCAAGTAAAACAAGGTCTTGGTCTTGTTTCTATTTCACTTCAGACATTAGTGATGATTCAGCCCCATTCATCACCACAACTCCACCTTCCCTGGAATCTAACAAACGAACTCCCAAACATGCAAGTATGTGCACATCTTTGGCCAATTATTTCATGTTTTCCTCAACATGAGCAGTACATCCCATAGAAAACCTGCTGAAAGCATCGGTAACAACATTAGCCTTACCTCGGTGATAGAGGATACTCATGTCGTAATCCTTGAGTAACTCTAACCACCTCCACTGTCTAAGATTAAGCTCTTCCTAACTGAATACATACTGGAGAATCTTATGGTCGGTGAACACATCTACATGAACACCAAAGAGATAGTCACGCCATATTTTAAAACCAAATTCTACTGTTGCCAACTCGAGATCATGAGTTGGGTAATTCTTCTCATGAACCTTGAGTTGTTTAGATGGATAGGCTTTGACCTTACCATTCTGCATCAATACGCAACCCAGTCCAACTCTGGTTACATCACAATAAACAACAAAGCCTTTTGTACCCTCTAGTAAAGTCAACATTGGGTAGTAGTCAACCAAGTTTTTAATCCCTGAAAGCTTTTCTCACAAGCCTCAGGCCACTGAAACTTAATTTTTTTCTAAGTCATCTTAGTCAAAGAGGCTGAAATAGATGAGAACCCCTCAAAGAACCTTCTATAGTAACCAGCCAATCCTAAGAAACTTTTTATATCAGTTGGACATATGGGTCTGGGCCAGATCTGTACTACTTCAATCGTATGAGAGTTAACTAGAATCCCTTTACCACATACAATGTGACCTAAGAATGCCAGCGACTCAAGCTAAAACTCACTTTTAGAAAATTTAGCATACAACTCTCTATCTTTGAGAGTTCAGAGGACAATTGTGAGGTGACTAGCATGATCCTCTTCATTCCTCGAATAAATAAATATGTCATCAATGAATACAATCACAAACATGTCAATATATGGCTTAAATACTCTGTTTATAAGATCTATGAACGAGCAAGAGCATTAGTAAAACCAAAAGATATAACAAGAAACCCATAATGACCATAACAGGTCCTGAATTCTGCCTTCGGGATGTCACTTTCTCTTACTCTCAACCGATGATAGTCAGATCTAAGGTCTATCTTACAAAAGCAAGTGGCACCTTAAAGTTGGTAAAAAAGTTCATCAAATTTCTGAAGAGGATACTTATTCTTTGTGGTGACCTTGTTCAACTGGCAGTAATCGATACACATCCTAAAAGAACCATCTCTCTTCCTCTCAAATAAGATCGGAGCGACCCAAGGTGAGATACTAGGTCGAATAGAACCCTTAACAAGAAGATCTTTCAATTGCTCTTTTAACTCTTTAACTCAGTGGAGCCATTCTATATGGCGGAATAAAAATAGGTCAGGTATAAGGAAAGATGTCTATTCCGAAGTCGATTTCTCTCTTAGGAGGGACTCCGGGAAGATAATCTTGAAAGACCTCTGGACACTCATTCACAACTGGAACTGATGCAATAGGCGGTGTCTCAACACTAAAGTCATTAACTTGGACTAAATGATCGATGCACCCCTTGGAAACTAACTTTCTGGCCTGAAGGTATGAAATAAAATGATCCTTAGGCATTACTGAACTAATTATCCACTCTAACACAAGCTCATTAGGAAACTTAAACTTTACTTTTTAAGTTCTACAATCAACTGAGGTATAACAAGCATGAAGCCAGTACATACCTAGAATAATATCAAAGTCCACCATGTATAGCTCGACTAAGTCAGCCATGGTGCACTTGTTATTGACAGAGATGGTACAATCACGATAAACTCTTTCTGCTAGAATAGACTCATGATAACGCTCAACTACACTTTATTCGATTCTAAGTGTAGGCAGTCGCTAACAAGTATAAACCCAATTAAGAGGTGGGGTCGATCCCTAGGGAGTGATATAATAAAGAATTAAATTAGGAATTGAAATAGTGTTCTAATCGTTTGTAAAAGTAGACATTTTCGTAACAATAAAACAATTGACAAGGGGTTGCCAATTAATTTCAAATTGGGGGATTTGAGTGAACAATTAACAACTACGAACAACCGGGAGTAAACAAGTAGAGGGGATTTCTTGGGAGTGTGATCAATTGAATGCCAATTTCGCAAAATGGGTGATTATTATTTACTAGAAGTTGTTGAATCTTAGTGGGTAGCCTAGGCTTCAGGTGCAATATCCATTTGTCAATCAACTATCATGAATCAAGCGAGTTCTCTCGAACCTCAACAAGCATAACACATATAAACAACTCAATACCTCAATCAATCTACTTTTTCAAGCTAGATAAGTAGGATTGAATTTAGAGCCATTTCTCAAGCTAAGTATACAATAACCCAATCACTACAATCATCAACTAATATTGTTAACTCTAAAACCTCTTTCTCAAGCAAGCTCAGAATGCTAAACTAGAATTGCATTTGCAACTACAATTCATCAATTAAAACACAACTATTAATTGAACCCACATCAAATCAACAATAAGATCAATAAATACTAACACCCATAAGCTAATTGAAACATTCAATTACATAATCACACCCCCAAGAATAGGGGTTTTAGCCAAACATCATAAAAAGCAAAAATTGTTACCACCTATGTTCTCCATCAGATTGGGTAACAATTCACAAGTCTTCAAATGCTCCAATTAAAGCTCAAAATCATAACCAACCTGAAATCTCTACAAAAAGTGTCAAAACAATGTTTAGAATGTTGAGGATAAAAAACCCAAAATTGGACAATGTGGGAACTCTTTTTCTTCTTTTAAAATTTGCATTTATACATTCCCAAAATTTAGCTTTAGAGTCATTCGGTGAAATAAGTGGGGCCTCGCTGACATGGTCGGCAACGCGCCGAATGCTTCTTTACATAGCCTTCTTGGCTTGGACTTTCACCACCTCTCTTCTATGACTTTAGGTGATCAAAGTTACCATCACTAATCTATTCGATGTTGTGCCGAATCACCTTTTCTATCGCCAAGTTGATATTATCCATGGTCTGGCCTGCTGGAAATTTTGGCAGGCCCACTCAATGAGTCACCGAGTTGTTTTGGCGAGTACCAGCCTTGCTTTTCTTCAACTTCTTCAGCTTTTTCGCTCATTTTTTCCTGGTAATGTCGTTGCCTTGCTTTTTTGCCTTCCTTGCTGCAAATTAGCATTGTAACACCAGGTGTGGAAATACTGAAGGCCTCAAGAAGACACTAAAACTTTGAATATCAATCCCTAAATGAGTCAAAATCCCTGACTTATCAACTCACAACGGGTGTGGAAACACTGAAGAGCTCAAGAACTCATTCGGGAAGAATATCGAACCTCAGAGCACTATATAGAGTCACAAAAGATAGACTCACACCTGGATCAAGAAATTCATATACATAAAAAATAGAGACTTTGATCATACCAGTGACAACATCTGGTGAATTCTCCTGTTGTTGGCGACTGGTTATAGCATATAGACGGTTTGCACCTCCGCCTTCCCCTGAAGTAGATCCTCTTAGAGTACCTCTATCTACCGGAGCCACTCAAGAAGATTGGGCTTTGTTGCCTCCATTACCCTGCCTGTTATTAGGGCACTCTCTCACCAAATGACCCATCTGATCATACTTGAAAAAGCCATTGGACCCATCACGACACGTTCCTGGGTGGTTTATACCACACTTAGCAAATGTAAGAGTCCAATTAGCCCGTTAAGCGACACTACCCTGAGACTGAGTAGGTCTAGCTCTAGAATTTTGGGAGTTCTAGTTCTTGATATCACTCATGTCCTTTGGTGTAGGTGCACTAGCTGATAATGGAGCAAGTCCAATTGGCCTTTGCTAAAAAGATGATCGGTTCACATTTTTGGTCTTTTGCTATCTGGACTCATGAACTGTTATCTTAGCCCTCTTACTGCGGAACTCTTCCATGTCCTTCAATTTATCTTCCTCAACCGGCTACACATGGATCATAAGCCTGGCTATGTCCATGTCTCCTATAAACATAGCTGCCTTACATTCTTTACTTGACAACCGGGATAACCCAGACATAAACAGACTCATCCTACTCCTTATATCTGCTACCATATCCGGAGCATAATGGGATAACTGGGTGAAATTGAGGATTTAATCATGCACACTTATGGTCTCTTGTTTCAGATTTAAAAATCTCCCCACATTTGCTTCCCTTAGCTTGCGGGGAAAGAAGTGCCCTAATAAGGCACTTTGAAAAATAGCCCAGCTCACCAGTTATTCCCCTTTAGCCTGTTCTTCTTCCATTGGTCGTACTGAATCCTAGCAACACCCTTGAGCAGGCATGCAATTAACTCCACACGCTCAGCATCAGCAACACACATAACCTCAATCACCTTCTTCATTTCCTTCATAAAGTTCTCCTATCCTAAGTGACATTTGACCCTGTGAAATCTAGAGGATTCATCAAGAACTCACAGATCCTAGATGTGTCAACCACATCCTGACAAACCACTATTTGCTCGCCAGCTTGATTGGTACAAACTTGACTCAACTTCCGAATAGCATCCTGAAACTCAGCATTGGTGACCTCTCCTTGAGGGGGCTGCACTTTTGATGCATTAGGAACCTCCGAAACTTGATGATTCACATTCTTCCAAGAAGGACGTCCTCGAACAACTCTTCGTAGAGGCATGATCTGTAAAGATAAGTGCAATAACGAATTAGAAGGAAACTTTTATAGAGTTGAACACAATTAAGAGGCTACAAGATTTAGGATGTGGCGCATATCTTTTATAGAAGGAAGTAAAATGTTTCCTAAATGTTGTAGCCTCCTCATTTTGGATGTGGAGCACTTCACATCGATAATGAGACTCTACAAACACAGATTTATAGACACCCTAGGACTATTGAAATTTATGCTCTGATAGCAAGTTTGGCATCCCCCGAGCCTACACCCAGGACGTGGCCGGCACTAGAGAACCATCACTGGTCCCCAAGAGAACCCTTGGCCATTCTTACTACTCAGCGAAAGACATTACTCAACAAGAAGAATTACAAATGCAAACATAAACTCAGAAACGACTGGAAATACACAAATAGCCATAAAAAGGTAACTCAAGTCTCAAAATATTAACAAGGAAATGGGAAAAGACTTTGCAACTACTACTGTCTACGAAGACGTTAAATACTATGATAAATGTCGGGACAAGACTCACGACATCTTAACAAAGCTAAAGTGTGATGTGGAATCATCTGCAAAGCAATGAGGCTCAACCTACTGCACATGGATCATAAGCCAGGCTATGTCCATGTCTCCTATAAATATAACTGCCTTACTCTCTTTACTTGACAACTGAGACAACCCAGACACAAAGAGACTCATCCTTCTCCTTATATCTGCCACCATCTCTAGAGTATAAAGGGATAACTGGGTGAAATTGAGGCTTTACTCATGCACACTCATGGTCTCTTATTTCAGATTTAAAAATCCCTGCACCTTTGTTTCCATTAGTTCGCGGGGAAAGAAGCACCATAATAAGGCACTTTGAAAAATAGCCCAACTCACCAGTTATGCCCCTTCAGCCCTACTGTTCTTCAATTTGTCGTATCGAATCCTAGCAACACCTTTGAGCAGGCATGCAGTTAACTCCACACGCTCAGCATCATCAACACGCATAACCTCAATCAACTTCTGCATTTCCTGCATAAAGTTCTATGTATCCTAAGTGACATTTGACCCTGTGAATTCTAGATGATTCATCAAGAACTCACAAATCCTGGATGTGTCAGCCACATCCTGACGAACCACTCTTTGTTGCCCAGCTTCATTTGCCACAACTTGACTCAACTTCCGAATAGCATCCCGAAACTCAGCATTTGTGGCCTCTCCTGGAGGGGGTTGCACTTCTGATGCATTAGGAACCTCCGGACCTTGATGATTCACAATCTTCCAAGAAGGACGTCCTCAAACAACTCTTCGTGGAAGCATGATCTGAAAAGATAGGTGCAAGAACGAATTAGAAGGAAACTTTTATAGAGTTGAACTCAATTAAGAGGCTACAATATTTAGGATGTGGCGCATATCTTTTATAGAAGAAAGTAAAATGTTTCCTAAATGTTGTAGCCTCCTCATTTTGGATGTGGCGCGCTTCACACCGATAAAAAGACTCTACAAATATAGATTTATAGACACCCTAGGAATATTGAAATTTTTACTCTCATAGCATGTTTGGCATCCCCTGAGCCTACACTGAGGAAGTGGCCGGCACTAGAGAACCATCAGTGGTCCCCAAGAGAACCCTTGGCCTTTCTTACTACTCAGCGAAACACATTACTCAATAACAAGAACTTCAAATGCAAAGATTAACTCAATTGTCTCAATGATAGATAAACTCAAAAACGTCTGGAAATACTCAAATAGCCATAAAAAAGCAACTCAAGTCTGAAAAATATTAACAAGAAAATGGGAAAAGACTCTTCAACTACTACTGTCTATGAAACCTTTAAATACTAAGATAAATGTCGGGACAAGACCTATGACATCTTAGCAAAGCTAAAGAATGATTCGGAATCATCTGCAAAGCAATGAGGCTCACTAAAACTAACTGGAATACATATGGTATCAACAGAGGCCCTGTTGATGACCCTAAACAATTGTATATGCATCATAAAAAGATGCATGTCGAATGTCGTCAGTACATTGAATGTACGAGTATTTAAAGGGAAAATTGAAAGCAATAAATAACTAAACTAACAAGGCTGGAAGGAATACTCACCTAAACTCATATCAATATAAAGCAACAATGAGAGATGCAATATTTAAAACATTATAAACCAGGAGATATATTTGATAATGTATAAAAATACAATAACATACTCTTTACTCTTATTTGGAAGATTCTCTAATCGTCAACCATCACTATGAGCAAAGTGATGATACAATGTCTCGCCCACGCTGCAGGAACTGTCCTACACCTTGACGGGATATAGAACACCTCAAATAAGTGGATTCACTACGATATCTTTAAAAACAATAAAGAATCATCTAAAAAGTAGTATCCTATAACCATGTTGGAATACACAGTTTATGCAGATTTTGAGTTGATAGAACTCATCCCCATATCGGTGCTCAATGCTTCTCTCAATAATATATAACTCATGCTCAAATGTTTAAAACATAACTTTTTCTCAATTTGAGGTAATTAGTCAAAAGATCCTCTTAACTTGTAAACTTATTTAGAAATTGGTGTCTCTCTCTTTTAAAATGTAAAAGTATTACATACTTGGGAACTCCTAGTTCCCTTATACTCATTTTGAAACATGAAATTCAACTCTCTTCATCCTCATACTCCTTTACTCAAAACTTAGTCCAAATCTTTAGTTAGTTTCAAAAGGCTTCTCAACTATGACTCAAAGGGTCCTTTTGAACTTTTCTCTTAAATTTACTTAAATTTAAAAACATAAATTAACAAATGTGATTAGGATATGCATGATCTCTCAAGGAGACTTTAAGAATGAATATCAAGAAGAGAACATAGGAAAGATTCGAGGGAACACACACGGAAAGAAGGATGAAAGGGTAAGGGATCTAGTCACCCTAGCGCAATAAGTGGCACGGGGTGCTAGACCCTAAACAAGTGAACAGTGTTTGGGGCGCATTTAGTGGCACACCGCTCCAGGCCCCAAACTACTGGGCAGTAGTTCTGGCACAATGGTGCCGCGCTGCCTCACACCCATGTCCAGAATTCTGACGAATTTTTCTTCAATTTTTTGAGTCTCAACTCATCTAGAATCGAATGATTTTCTCCAAACTTCTTCTAATTAACAAACCCAACACAAAATTATCAAAAACCCACCCAAAATCCACCAAGAAACAACACTCATTCGCAACACCCTCACCTCAAGAACTCAAAACCTCCATTGTTAAAGAATGGGGTTAAAACTCAAGAACTTCTCAAGAATCTCAATTTAAAAAACCCATGGATGAATTTACAATTTAAATTACATGATAGGCGTGAGGGTGAACAAACTCAACACTATGAGAAGCTTACATACCTCGTAAGAAAACTTGTTCTTGGCAAAATTTTTAGTTCTTAAAAGAGCGCTTGAAACCCTTCTCTTTTCTCCTCTTGAAGTTGTTCTAAAATCTCTTAGCATTTTGGAATATGAAAAAGTGGTCTAATTCATATTTGACCCTTTACTTGGGGTTGAAAAAAGTTTTAGGCTTAGTGGGGTAATGAAAAGATCTAAATACACCTTTCCTCAACGGATGTAAAGTCTTAGCTAGAGAGACTTCATTTAAATAGTCATAACTATTTACTCGGAGCTCAGAATTTAGCAAACTTGGCTGTGTCAGAAAGAGGACTCGAACACCTTTGATTTGATACCTCATGGGCCACCTAAATCATAATGTGCTAAAAGATATGGTCGTTTGAAGTTGACCCGAAACAAAAAATTGATAGGATTCTGAGGTGTTACAACTTGTTTGGTCATTCTCCATTGTCACGTATCATGTCTACATCATGGACATGGCCGACACTCGAAACTATTGTTGACCTGAGCAGACCCTTAGTATGGCATATTGTTTTTCTCTATACTAATTAATGCAAGTGCTTTTTCATAGATGAACATGTAAAAAATTCAAGAAAAAAATCTCAACAACTTTATTTAAAGATCTGAAAATCTCATTATATATATACATATATACTAACATATTGAAGATAAATTACCATGACAAGACTATAAGCTATCTAAATACTCTACAAATGACATATACATACAATTAACTTCTAAAAATAATGGAATCCCTCCGAAAGCAAGTAGGTATCACCAAGGTTTAAAAACTAATCATAATGATATGTCATATTGGGGCTCTTTTGAACTTTAAAATGCGTTTGTTGCCTCTATGGGACCAACTAACTCCATTAATAAGGTCGTAACAGACATCCATAAAAACATTTGGCCAAAAACTAGTCGGGATCACATATCACCAAAGATCCATGGACTATAGCACATGAAAAATGGTAAATTCGGTATTTCCCGCATTAGGGCTCTTTTGGAGTTGAAACTGTGTGTGTTTGCCACTTGGAACCAACTGACTACATTAATAAGGTCGTAACAGACGTCCATAAAAATATCGGCCAAAAACGTCGGGATCACATACCACCAATAATCCATGGACTATAACACACAAAAAATGGTAAATTCCGTCTTTCCCACACTAGGCTCTTTTGAACTTGAAAATGTGTCTGTTACCCCTTGGGACCAAGTGACTTCATTAATAAGGTCGTAATAGACATCCATCTAAAAATTTATAGAAGAAAGTAAAATGTTTCCTAATTGTCGTAGCCTTATGGATGTGGCGCGCTTCACACCAATAACAAGGACTCTACAGACACAGCTTCATAGACACCCTAGGACTATTGAACTCTGTACTCTGATAGCAAGTTTGTCACGTCTCGAGCCTACACCCAGGACGTAGCCGGCACTAGAGAAACATGGTTGGTCCCCAAGATAACCTTTGGCATGTCTTACTACTCAACAAAAGTGTCACAACCAAGACCGTCGTGATTGGCACCCACACTAACCCTCTGGTGAGAGAACCATTTTACAACCCGACTAAGCAACTAAACGAAAACTAGGAGTTTAAAGAAACGGAAGCAGGTTTAAATGACTAAAAGAAATATGAAGTTCCCATAAACTCCAAAGGTTTACACAAATAACTTACCAAACTAATACGGAAGAACAACCCCTAGAACCTGAAAGTCATTATACCAAAACTCTACTAACAACAAGTCTAAGAACAAGGGGTACAACCCCAAAACTAAAAAAAACACCTTAAAAAATAGTTTGAGTCCGAAAAAGGTGGACTTAAACAAGAGACATCAATGGCAGCCTGAAAGAACTGGTTCACCCTTGAATCTGGTCACACTCAATAGTCACCTAGTTTAGGTCTATCAATAGTCGCCTGAAGATGCCTTGTACTCAACGAATAATAAGCAAGTGCAGTATCAGTACACAACCACAAAGTACTGGTAGGATGACGCTCAATAGTCATCCATGGCAGCCTGAAAGAACTGGTTCACCCTTGAATCTGGTCACGCTCAATAGTCACCTAGTTGAGGTCTATCAATAGTCGCCTGAAGATGCCTTGTACTCAACAAATAATAAGCAAGTGCAGTATCAGTACACAACCACAATGTACTGGCAGGATGATGCGGCTATTCCAATAAGTGAAACATATGCAAGTAACCACAACATTATAAAACAAGCATATACCGAACATATACAATATTAGTCATCTTTTCAGGATCAATTTAGCATTCCACGTTCTCAATAATACACGTTGGTTATCATTTTAGAGCAACATACATTCTTCCAATAACAATCATCATTAGATATGAACGTAATCATTACAGTTAGATACACAACACAATTCTATGATCCTCTCACGGAACCTAATTCAATGGTCATCTCATGGAACCCATACCCAAACTGTTAGTGTATCGGTATGTGGTACCCATTCTAAGTTAGTGTGTCGGATCATGATACCTGTTCCAATGTTTATGCCGGTACATGACAACCGATCCCAGTTAGTGTGTCGGATCGTGACACCCGTTCAATTCAGCAAGTCTCAATCACAATCACAATGTACATTCTCATAATCATACAAACAAGAGTTGAGTCATGGCATACAATTCTTCATTCATACTCATTTACCATTAGTGTGATCAATAATGCGACATTCGCATACATACATGCATTATAATGGAGTAATTACTAATATACATCACACCAGCATGAAATCACAACCATCACCTACCTAGAATCCAAGCTTGAATCCCCTAAGACACTTGAATCTTTCCTTTCCGGATTCTTCCCGCTCGTTCGTGGTCTAAAAACATATAATTTAACACGAGGATCAATAAATAAGACCTAATTACCCGGATCATAATCAATAATATCAACCCTAGGTCAAACATTTGATCCCCATACCTAGATTAGGGCTTTTTCTACCATAATTTCCACATAAAAAACCCCTCCCTCGTCGATAATTACCCAAGAAACTAAGTTCTATTGATCAAAAACTAGATTCGGTGAGTGAAAACCATCAAGAATACACATGGGGTTGTTTCTTAGCTCTCAAGAATGAACCTTTGAAGAAAATAACATCTTTGGGGTTTAATTCTGACTTAAGTCGCGACTGGTCCGCTACAGCGTCCCCGCTCTGGCGGCACTAATCCTGCTCTTGCGGCTTGCATGAAAACAGTGAGCAAATTTAAGAATTCCAAACCCCCATTTCACAACACACCTTCATCCCATGACACTCAGAAAATATATGTTCACGCTAACATCAATTTCGAGAATTCTACTCACCCGAATTGAATTTCGTAAAGTCGTACGAATTCTTTATCGTCCTAGCTATCCACTCATGTAATCGCATTCCATATTAAATCTCTCATTTGTTACCCTTATTTTCCTAGACCTCACTAACTCCAATTTCGTCCAAATTTGGACTAGGATAGGAAATTTCAAGTTACTACCAAAAAGTTTTTCGGCCCAAAATTTTTACCCGTTGGCTTATCTATAACGGCGGGAACCGGTTGTTACAGAAAGACATTACTCAACAACAAGAAATTCAAATGAAAAGATTAACTCAATTGATTATATTATAGATAAACTCAAAAACATCTGGAAATACCCATATAGCCATTTAAAGGAAATTCAAGTCTCAAAATATTGACAAGGATATGGGATAAAACTCTTCAAGTACTACTATCTATGAACCCTCTAAATACTATGATAAATGTCAGGACAAGACCCACAACATCTTAACAAAGCTAAAGAATGATGTGGAATCATCTACAAAACAAAGAGGCTCACCAAAGCTAACTGGAAAGCAAATGGTATCAACGGAGGGCCAGTTGATGACCCTGAACAACTATATATGCATCATAAAAATATACAGGTCGAATGACATCAATACATTGAATGTACAACATTTAAAGGGAAAATTGAAAGCAATAGCTAACTAAACTGACAAGGCTGGAAAGAATACTTAGCTCAGCTCAACTCAATATAAAGCTACAATGATAGATGCAATATTTAAAACATTATAAAACATGAGATATATTTGATAATGTATAAAAATAAAATAACATACTGTTTACTCTTATTTGGGAGATTCTCTAACCGCCAACCAACACTATGAGCAACGTGATTATACATCGTCTCGCCCATGCTGCAGAACTGTCCTACACCTTGCTGGGGTATAGAACACCTCAACTATGTGGATTCACTAAGCTATGTTTAAAAGCAATAAGGAATTAATTAAATAGTATGATCCTTTACCCATGTTGGCATACATGGTTTATGAGGATTTTGAGTTGTCAGAACACATCCCCATATCGGTGCTCAATACTACTCCCAATAATATATAACTCATGCTCAAATATTTAAAAACATATATCTTTCTCAATTTGAGGTAATTACTCAAAAGATCCTCTTAACTTGTAAACTCATTTAGAAAATGGTGTCTCTCTCTTTTAAAATGTAAAAGTATTACATACTTGGGAATAATCAGTTCCCTTATACTGATTTTGAAACATGAAACTCAACTCTCTTTATCCTCATACTCGTTTAATAAACTCAACTCTCTTAGTTAATTTCAAAAGGATTCTCAATTCTAACTCAAAAGGTCCTTTTGAACTTTTATCTTAAATTTACTTTTATTTAAAAATATAAATTAACAAATGTGATTAGGATATGCATTATATCTCAAAGACTAATGAAGCCATTAAGAGTGAATATCAAGAAGAGAACATAGGAAAGATTTGAGGGAACACACACAGAAAGAAGGACGAAAGGGTAAGGGATCTAGCGACCATAGCGCACTAAATGGCACGGGGTGCCAACCCCTAAACTACTGAACAATGTTTAGGGTGCACCACGCCAGGCCCCAAAATACTGGGTAGTAGTTCTGGCGCAATGCTGGCACGACTCCCCACACCCATGTCCAGATTTCTGAAGAGTTTTTCTTCAATTTTTTGAGTCTCAACTCTTCTAGAATCGAATGATTTCCTCCAAACTTCTTCTGATTAACAAACCCAACACAAAATTATCAAAAACCCACACAAAATCCACCAAGAAATAACACTCATTCGCAAGACCCTCACCTCAAGAACTCAAAAACCTCCATTGTTAAAGAATGGGGTTAAAACTCAAGAACTTCTCAAGAATCTCAATACAAACAATCCCATGGACGAATTCACAATTTAAATTACATGATAGGTGTGAGGGTGAACAAACCCAACACTGTGAGAAGTTTACATACCTCGTAAGAATACTTGTTCTCGGAGAAATGTTTAGTTCTTGAAAGAATGCTTGAAACCCTTCTCTTTTCTCCTCTTGAAGTTGTTCTAAACTCTCTTAGCATTTTGGAATATGAAAAAGTTGTCTAATTCAGATTAGACCCTTAACTTGGGGTTGAAAAATGTTTTAGGCTTAGTTGGGTAACGAAAAGACCTAAATACCCCTTTCCTAAACGGATGGAAAGTCTTAGCTAGAGTGGTTTCATTCAAATAGTCAAAACTATTTTCTCGAAAAAAAGAATTTAGCAAACTTGGTTGTGTTGGAAAGATGACTCGAAGATCTTTGATTTGATACCTCATGGGCCACATAAATCTTTATGTGCTAAAAGGTATTGTCATTTGAAGTTGACCACAAACTAAAAACTGATAGGAGTCTGAGGTGTTACAACTTGTTTGGTCATTCTCCATTGTCACGACTCATGTCTACATCCTGGACGTGGCCGACACTCGAAACTATTGTTGACCTGAGTAGACCCTTAGTGTGGCCTATTAGTTTTCTCTATATTGATTAATGCGAAAGCTTTTTAACAGATGAACGTGTAAAAAATTTCGGAAAAAAAACTCAACAACTTTATTTATAGATCTGAAAATCTCAACACATATATATACACAGTAACATATTGAAGATAGATTACCATGACAAGACTTTACGTCACTTAAATACTCTACAAATTACATATACTTACAATTAACTTCTCAAAATAAACGAAATCCCTCTGAAAGCAAGTAGGTCTTAGAAGGTTTGAAAAGTGATCCTAATAATATGTCATATTGGGGCTCTTTTGAACTTGAAAATGCGTCTGTTTGCCCTTTGGGACCAACTGACTCCATTAATAAGGTTGTAACGGACGTCCATAAACAAATTTGGCCAAAAACTAGTCGGGATCATGTATCGCCAAAATTCCATTGACTATAGCACATGAAAAATGGTAAATTCGGTTTTTCCCGCATTAGGGCTCTTTTGGACTTGAAAATGTATTTGTTTGCCCCTCGAAACAAACTGACTACATTAATAAGGTCGTAACAGACATCCAAAAAAATTTCAGCCAAAAACAAGTTGGGATCAGATACCACCAAAAATCCATGGACTATAGCACACAAAAAATGGTACATTCGGTCTTTCCCACAATGGGCTCTTTTGAACTTTAAAATGTGTATGTTTTCCCCTCGGGACCAACTGACTTCATTAATAAGGTTGTAATAGACATCCATAAAAAATTTCGGCCAAAAAAAGTCAGGATAATGTATCACCAAAAATCCATGGACTATAGCGCACGAAAAATGGTAAATTCGATCTTTCCTACACTGGGCTCTTTGACTTGAAAATGCATCTAATTTCATCTAGGGACTAACTGACTCTATTAATAAGGTTGTAACGGACGTGTATAAAATATCTCAGCCAAAAACAAGTTGGGAACACGTATCACCAAAAATCAATGGACTATAGCACATGAAAAATGGCAATTCGGTCTTTCCTGCATTGGGGCTCTTTTGAACTTGAAACTGTGTTTGTTTGCCCTCGAAACCAACTAACTACATTAATAAGGTTGTAACATATGTCCATAAAAATTTCAGCCAAAAACAAGTCATGATCACATACCACCAAAAATCCATGGACTATATTACACAAAAAATGGTAAATTCGGTCTTTCCCACACTAGAGCTCTTTCGAACTTTAAAATGTGTATGTTTTCCCCTCGGGACCACTGACTTCATTAATAAGGTCATGATAGATGTCCATCAAAAATTTTGGCCAAAAAAAATCAGTATAACGTATCACCAAAAATTCATGGACTATAGCACACGAAAAATGATAAATTCGATCTTTCCCGCAGTGGGCTCTTTTGACTTGAAAATGCATCTGTTTTCCTCTAGGGATGAACTAACTCTATTAATAAGGTCGTAACGAACGTCCATAAAATATTTTCGCCAAAAACAAGTAAGGTTCATGTATCAAAAAAAATCTATGAACTATAGCACACGTAAAAGGAAAATTTAGTCTTTCCCGTGTTTGCGCTCTTTTGAACTAGAAAATACATTTTTTTGCTCCACAGGACCAATTGACTCCATTAAAAAGGTCATAATGGACGTCCATAAAAATTTTCGGCCAAAAACTAGTCAGAATCATGTATCACCAAAAATCAATGGACTATAGCACACAAAAATGGTACATTCAGTCTTTCCCGCGTTGGTGCTCTTTTGAAGTTGAAAATATGTTTGTTTACCCCTCGATACCAACTAACTTAATTAATAAGGTCATACCGGACGTCCATAAAAAATTTTGGCCAAAAACAAGTCGGAATAATGTATCACAAAAATCCATGGATTATAGCATAGAAAAATGCTAAATTTGGTCCTTCCTGCACTAAGCTCTTTTGAACATAAAAATGCATACGTTTGCCCCTCGGGACTAACTGAATCTATTAATTAGGTCGTAGCTAATGTCCATAAAAAATTAAATTTTGGCCAAAAAAAGGTTGGGATCACATATGACCAAAAATTCATGAACAATATCACACGAAAAATGGTAAATTTAGTCTTCCCCACATTAGGGCTTTTTTGGTTTGGAAAATGCATCTGTTTGCCTCTCGGGACCAACTGAATCCATTAATAAGGTCATAACGAATGTCCATAAGAAACTTCGGAATAAAATAAGTCGGGATCACGTATTAGTAAAAATTCATGGACTATAGCACACGAAAAAGGGCAAATTCAGTCTTTCCCGTATTAGTCCTCTTTTGAACTTGAAAATGCGTTACTTTGCCCTTCAGGACCAATTGAATCCATTAATAAGGTTGTACCGGATGTCTATAAAAAAATTTCACCAAAATCGAGTCGTGATCACCTATCACAAAAAATGCATGGAATAGCAGACGAAAAAGATAAATTCGGTCTTTCCCGAATTATGGCTCTTTTAAACTTCAAAATGCCTCTGTTTGCTCCGTTGAACCAACTGACTCTATTAATAAGGTTGTAACGGACGTTCATAAAACATTCGGCTAAAAACAAGTTGAGATCACCTATGACCAAAAATCTATGGACTATAGCACACGAAAATGAAAAATTATGTCTCTTTCACATTGGGGGTCTTTCGAAATTGAAAATTCATCAGTTTACCCTAAAGGGTAAACTGAATCCATTAATAAAGTCGTAACGGACGTCCATAAAATGATTTGGCCAGAAAACATTTGGAATAGCGTATCACCAAAAATTCATGGACTATAACACACGAAAATGGTAAATTCGGCCTTTTCTGCATTGGGGCTCTTTTGAACTTGAAAAATGCGTTTGTCTGCCCCTCAAGACCAATTGACTCCATTAATAAGGTCGTAATGGACGTCCATAAAAGATTTCAGCCAAAACCAAGTCGGGATCTTGTATTACCAAAATTCGATGGACTATCCCATACGAAAGTCTTTCCTACATTGGGGCTCTTTTGAACATGAAAATGCATATGTTTTCCCATCGGGATCATCTGAATACATTAATAAGGTCGTAACGGACGTCCATAAAAATTTTGGCCAAAAGAAGTCAGGATCACGTATTACCAAAAATTTAGTGTTTCCTGCATTAGGGGTCTTTTGAACTTGAAAATGCATTTTTTTTACCCCTCGGGACCAACTGACTCCATTAATTAGGTCGTAACACACGTTTATAAAAACTTTTTCCAAAAAAAAGTCGGGATAACGTATTGCCAAAAATCTGTGGACTATAGCACATGAAAAATGGTAAATTTTGTTTTTCCCGCATTGTGGCTCTTTTGAACTTGAAAATGCGTCTATTTGCCCCTCGGGACCAGCTGAATCTATTAATAGGGTTTTACCGAACATCTATAAAATATTTGACCAAGTCAGGATCACCTATCACCAAAAATTGATGGACTAAAACACGCGAAAAAGTAAATTCAGTCTTTCCCACATTGGGGCTCTTTTGAACTCGAAAATACATATGTTTTCCCCTCGGTACCTAATGAATCCATTAATAAGGTTGTAAAGGGCGTTCATAAAAGATTTCAGCAAAAAACAAGTTGAGATCACATATCAGTAAAAATCCATTGACTCTGCACTCGAAAATGGTAAATTTGGTCATTCCCCCATTGGGACTCTTTTAAACTAGAAAATGCGAATGTTTGCCTCTCTAGACTAACTAACTCCATTCATATCGTAACAGATGTCCATACAAAATTTCAGCCAAAAATAAGTCGGGATCATGTATCACCAAAAATCTACTGACTGTAAGCATATGAAAAATGGTAAATTCAGTCTTTCCCACATTAGGGCTCTTTTGAACTTGAAAATCCATCTGTTTTCCCCTCGGGATCAATTGAATCTTTTAATAAGGCAGTAACGAACGTCCATAAAAAACTTCGGCCAAATACAAGTTGGGATCACGTATCACCAAAATTTTATGGACTATAGTACACGAAAAATGGTAAATTAGGTCTTTAGCATTAGGGCTCTTTTGATCTCGAAAATGCGTATATTTGCCCCTCGGGACAAACTGAATCAATTAATAAGGTCATAACGGTCATCCATAAATGACTCTGGCCAAAACAAATTTGGAATCACGTATTACCAATAATCCATGGACTATAGCACACGAAAAATGGTAATTCGGTCTTTCCCACATTAGGGCTCTTTTGAACTTGAAAATGTGTTGGTTCACCCCTCTGAACAAAATAAATCCATTAATAAGGTCGTAACAGACGTCCATAAAAAGTTTCGGCCAAAATTAAGTCGGGACCACGTATCACAAAAAAATCATGAACTATAGCACACAAAAATGGTAAATTCGGTATTTCCCGCATTGTGGATCTTTTGAACTTGAAAATGTGTCCTTTTGCCCCTCAGGACTAACTAACTCCATTAATAAAGTCGTAATACACGTCAATAAAATAATTCGGCCAAAAACAAGTCAGTATAGCATATCACCAAAAATCTATGGACTATAGCACACGAAAACAGAAAATTCGGTCTTTCCCGCATTGGGACTCTTTTGAACTTGAAAATTCATCCATTTACCTCTCAGAACCAACTGACTCCGTTAATAAGGTCGTAATGGACGTCTATAAAAAAATTTATTTAAAAACAAGTCGGGATCATGTATCAACAAAAATTTATGAACTATAGCACAAACAAAAAAGGTAAATTTGCTCTTTCCCACATTAGGGCTCTTTGGAACTTAAAAATGTGTCTGATTACGCCTCGGGACCAAATGAATCCATTAATAAGGTCGTAATAAATGTCCATAAAAAATTTCGGCCAAAAACAAATCAGGATCGCGTATCACCAAAAATCCATGGACTTTAGCACACAAAAAAATGTTAAATTCAGTCTTTCCTGCATTTGAGCTCTTTTAAACTTGAAAATTTGTCTGCTTGCCCCTCAAAACCAACTGAATCCATTAATAAAGTCGTAATGGACGTCGCTAAAATTTTTTGGCAAAAACAAAGACGGGATCACGTATCACAAAAAATCCGTAGACTATATCACACAAAAAATAGTAAATTCGGTCTTTCCCACATTGGGGCTCTTTTGAACTTGAAAATGCGTCTGTTTGTCCCTCGGGACCAACTGACTCCATTAATAAGGTCATAACAGATGTCCATAAAATTTTTCAACCAAAAACAAGTCAGGATCACGTTGCATAAAAAATCAGGGACTATAACACATGAAAGTGGCTCGACGCATGATCCAAAAACGCATGTCATAAAGTGCATCAAAATTCTAGCAGAATATTAAAGTTTTAAAGTTTATCAAATTCGAGAGATCTTCTCTCTCTGCTGCTCTTTCAATCCGTGCTGGACCGATCGATATACCAATAATCAAGTCTTCAGTCAATTGGTGGAACACATTGCATCAACTTGGGAGCCGACTTCCATCCACTTGAAAATTCGTGTAAAAGTGGCTAATTCGACTTTCTAATAGACTTGTTAGTTCCGTAGCTCGAGGAGAAAGTTCCATAATGAAATGGTTGATAGATAGAAGGGAGATTGCCGCTGAAGTCTTAAATGCATGTCATGAAACTCATCAAATTCGAGCTAAGTCTCAAGTTTCGAAGCTCCTCAAATTTGAGCCAAGTTTTTAAATCGTGATGCTTCTCCAATTTTACTCAAGTCTTCAAGTCAAACAAGCTCAACAAAAATGAGTTAAATCTTCAACTTGTTACTCCTGAACCATATGAGTTTAAATCTATATGGTCTGAAAAATTAATACGTTGAAAACCTTGAAATAGATGGCTTAGACAAATTAGAAAAAAAAACTCACATGATTTGCATTGAAGTGTAAAGTAAATATATTCGATTGCTTCAAAATTGTAAGAGTTTTTACACTTCAAAAATCATAAGAAAGGGAAGAAAAAACCGACATCATTCTACACAAAAGTCTAAGTAGAAAAAAAATTCAAACATCATGAAGTAGTTTGTCAACTCATCTTGATTGACTTTATCAAGTATGCATCACTTCTTCATCAACAACATCACTTCAAATAACTTTATGGATCGATGTAGCCATAAGCAAGCCTCTATATTTTCGTATAGGGGCATATTTTGAAGTCCGATTTATGGAATCGATCATGTGATAAGTAGTTGCACTCTAAAAATAGGACAGACTGCACCAAAATCTCTATCTCGCCAAAGACAAAACTATAGAGGAAGAGGCACAAAATGTAATTCATCGTCAAGCTTCAATTTATAGGAAGATACACTAAGTGTTGTTCTCGTGAAAGCCGAAACTACATAGGAAGAGGCACAAAGTGTGATTCATTGTCAAGTTTCAATTTAAAGAATGATACACTAAGTGTTGTTCTCGCCAAAGCCGCAATTGTAGAAGAAGATGCACTAAGTGTAGTTTGCCGCTAAAACCGCAACTGCAAAAGAAGATGCATCAAGTGTAGTTCGTCGTCAAAGCTGCAACTGCAAAAAAATGTTTCATGTGTCATTCGTCATCAAAGTTGTAACTCTAAAAGAAGATGCACCATGTGTGGTTCATTATCAAAGTCACAATTGTAGAAAAAATGTACTAAGTGTGGCTCGTCATCAAAGTTGCAACTACAAAAGAAGATGCATCATGTATGGTTTGACATCAAAGCCGCAATTACAAAAGAAGATGCACTAAATGTGGTTTATTGTCGAAACCACAACTGCAAAAGAAGATACATCTTATGTGGTTCGTCATCAAAGATGAGAAAAGAAGATGTGGTTCGTTACTAAAGCCGCAACTGCAAAAGAAAATGCACCAAGCGTAGTTCGTCATTAAAGTCGGAGTTACAAAAAGAAGATGCACAAAGTGTGGTTCCTCTCCACCAAAGACATAATAGATAAAATATTGCACCAAGAATGATTCGTTGTCAAAATCGTAACTACAAACGAAGATGCACGAATTGGTTCCTCATCAATTATGGATTTTCTCTCACTTTTTTTTCTGATATGGAGATTTTTTTCTGGTCGATCATGAATGTAACACCCGGAAAATTGATAGGTGAAAGTAAAGCCTAACGTATGAATCTTAAAAGTTTATGCCTAAATTGGAGTTATGAAATAGTCCAAAAATTTGACTAAGTATAAATTTAAGGGAGGGTTCAAGAAAGGCGAAAGGCTTCACTGCCCTTAGAAGAACTATTGAACTTTGCGTTAGCCGTTGGGCAAAAACGCATTGTTCAAGGGAGGCTTCAAGAAAGATGAAAGCCTTCATCACCCTTAGAAGCCTCCTTAAACCAATGCATTAGTCGTATAGGCAAGGAGGCAAGTTCACGTGAGGCTTTAATGCTCGTGAAAGGCATCCACTAGCCGTACAATCCCTCGTGGACTTTGCCTTAGCCAAATTTGGCAAGAGGGCAGTCCACGTGAGGTTCCAAGGATCGCGAAGGACCCCACTGCACGTGGAGCAACTCGAGTGGGGGCTACCTTAGCGCGCCTAGGCAGTGCACGTGTGCATGTGAGGGTCCACGACAGGTGGAATGTCCACTGCCCGTGTACACCCTTGTGAACATGCCTTAGCTTTAAAAAGCTTAAGGCACAAGTCCAAGGGAGGGTCCACGTCTGGTAGACCACTCCAAGGCCCTTAAAAACTCCCTAGGACTTTGCCTTAGTTTTATTTGGCAAGTCCATATGGGCAAGGGGTATTTTTGTAAATATTATTTTTAAGTCCTATTTTTAAATGGGTATATTTTATATTGTTTTTAAATAAGTATATAAGTTATTTTAAGTCATTAAACCCCCAAACTAAATCACTTTCAGAAGGACCCAAATCAAAATCAAAAGTTCATCTTCCTTACAAAAATTATCTCTAAAAACCCAAGAAGAAGAAGGGTGAAATTGAAGCTTGGGCTGCAAAATTTCGAGGTCTTTTCATCAATTTCTTCAAGGATTCACCCTCAAGGTATCGTAATTTTCATCTTTGAGTAGATTCCACCAAAAGAGCCCCTTCAAAACTTGGTTTTCAAACTTCAAATTGTCCCCAAATCAAGGGTTTTGGTTCGAACACATGGATTCTCTTTAAAGGTGATTTTTATGATTAATTATGTTGGGTTATGATTAAATTGATGATTTATGGTTGAATTTTGGTGAAATTCCCCCAAGAACCCATGGATCCCCTCTATTGTTAAATTGTGATCTTAATTGAATCAATTGATTTTAGAAGCATGTAATTGGGTCTTGTATGAATGAATTGAATTGGTTGAATTATGTTATTACCCACATCTAATGTATAAATTCTAGAATGTTGGATTGAATGTGATTCATGATTCTTAATGGGTAAATTATGAGAATTTGTACATGAATATGAGAATTATGCATGTGCTTCAAGATTTATGTTGAGAATTAAGATTCTATGATTATAGTGTAATTGCATGATTTTAGTATGATTCTACATGTATACTTGATTAACCTAAGATTCTAGGGTGAAATTGATGTGGCCTAGGGCTATGTCATGAAAGAGACAAATTGAGGGTTTAGATGTGACCTTCTAAGATTGATGAACTTCTTGATGAATAGATCAACTAGACATGAATTGTTTATAAGTAAAGCTTGTAGACATGAACTAACTTGATTAGGTCTTACATGATGAATCATGGCTTAAATAGTATTGAGATTTAATTTACTTGATTCTATATGTCTATAATTGAGTAAGAATGAAGCATGTGGTTAGTTTACCTTGAGAGTTAGGTTTACATGATGACCATGTGAGGTATTTCTTGAAAGTAATGCTTGTAGTATGAAGATGTATCCTAAGGGCTTTAATGGTAAAAGCTTAAGGGCTTTAATGGTAAAAGCTAATATGAATACGTTAATGATGTTAAGGCTTAAAGAAGGAAGCTATTATGTATGTTGAATTGTGTATGGCATTATTGTGAAAGGACTTCATTCACATGACCTATAATATGAGTACATGAGTTTATGTCTATAATGAGTGATTTACTTGAGTCAAGATTATATCCACGTCGAATGTAGTGAATGCTAGATGTGTTGACTTAATATGATCTATGGTTCTTGAACGCAAGATATGAGGGGTATGCATGATTATGATATTATGTGCATGTTTTATGAACACTTAGAGAGTGAAGTGTCTATGATGATAATGTTGTGGTTGTGTCATTGAAAGAACAATCACACACACACCCCATGCATGAACATGACTATGATGTGACTAAGGTGTTGTTGAAAGGCTAATTCTCATATGCACCCTTACACATGACTATGCATGAAGTATGTATATTTATGATAAGCTTATTGTGTTGATTGAAAGGCTATTCTCATGAACACACTATGAATATGATGTGAGAGGTTTACTCACATGTTGATGATTCTAAGGTTGAGAGAACATTCTCACCTAATGAATCTATGAGCTATTATGATATTATGTTTGTTTGAGTGCCTAGTGCATTCTTTCATGAACATGAATTTAAGTAAAGACTTAATATGAATATTAAAGGGAAGTATGCTTAGCACCGAGTGGATATAAAAAATGAGATGGAAGCTTTTACGTTAGAAAGCTCTGCTTCCCAATGTAAGTTATCTCATGAGATGGAACCTTTTACGTTAGAAAGTCCGGGTTTCTAGTAGCAATCTCCTTATCCCATAACTATGTGCCCACATAGGTCTTTAGCTAGTGGATCCACCTAAAATCTAAATATGTTAGTTCTACCTTAGGGAAGTAGGACACATCTTTTCGGTGTGGGGGTAGAACACCGGATTCCATGTAGCTCACATGGTCTATGTCGGTTAAGGTTATATTTCCCTATATGATAAGAACATGAGTTATGTACTGTGGTTCCTCAAGAGGTTCTACTTAGTATGAATGGGGTATGGGACTTCATTCATGCATTGCACAAGTAGGCTTTGAGAGTGGGCATGGTATGTTTCTCTTATGACATGATGATTATGAGATAAGGTGTGCTTTATATGAATTATGAACATGAACATGAGCTATACTTATGAATTCTTAATGAGTTTTGCTTAGTGTGAGTGGGGGTATAGGACTTCACTTATACATTGCACAAGTAGACTTATACAGGGGTTATGTTGTGATTTCCTTATGCTATGAAGATATATGAATTTATGTATGCATGATATGGATAGTTGCTATGAGTGACTTTACTTATTACAAGTTATGAACATGAATTCTATGAATGTTGGCTATGGATAAGGTCAAGGTATGTTATGCATGATTATGGTGGCCTAAAAGTGAGACTTAGTGTAGATAGGATTATGGGATCCTATCTATGCATTGCACAAGTGTAGCTTAGGGTTGCTTATGTGATAGTTTTATTATGATGAGATGATCTTGGTATGTAATTAGGTATGTGAACTATGTCTTGTGAAGATTGGAGTATGCATTATGTTTATGTTGGAGACAATGCTTGTGATTATGATGATATCATTTATGCTATGATGAATTGTACATGATTTGTCTTATGAGCTACATTCTCCAACTATTTCAAAGATGATGTTCAAAAGTGGCATATAGCATGGTTTCAACTAAAATGTCCCCTTTTGTCATGTTTTAAGGATTTTTATGCATGTCTTCCATACTTAGTACATTTTTGTGCCAACCCATATTTCTACATTTTCTATAAGTGTAGGGTTTGGAGATATTGGATTCTACCCTCGTGGCTAGGACCATAGTAGATCAAGAAGAATAAGATTGGTGAGTCCTCATAGTAATCAAGGGCTTGACCATATGTCCTTTATGTCTTTCTTTTATGTTTTAGACTTGTGTAAGGGTTGTGTCCCTAAGATTGTATTCAAGAGTTTTAATCCAAGTATTATAGATGGTTTGAGACATGGTGTTATAGACTCTCTCATTTTATAAAAGACTTCGATTGTAAAGAAAAGTTTTAATTTTCCACATTTTTCCCTATGCTCTTATGTTATCATATGCTATGAGCCTTTTCAGAGTCTTGTACGCCGTGTTACGTCGGGGGTAGCCTTGGGTCGTGACAATAAACCTACATAAAAAAAAAAAGGAAAAGTGATGTGTCTCACAGTGCCAATTACATGAAGCTTCAAATTGGCATAGTGAAAATGTGGCATATGTTCTCTCCATTGTCGTGATGAATATGGTCATTTAGCTTAAGAATTTTGTGTTCTCTCCCCATGTAGATGATGACAAAATTCTCAATCAATCGAAAATCAATATGTGGCTCTTCGGCAAAGATGTACAGAAGTGAACTCGTGGATATTGTCCAAAATTATTGACAGGTTGAAAAACAATTTGAAACCTTGGTCAAATGATCATACTGAAGCGGTTAAGAGGATTAAGGCAAAGGTTAAAAACCTTCCTTGTCTCACCCTAGCCAACCCGAATTCGGAGAAAACGGTTGACACCGATGCCTTCAGATGTAGGATATGGAGGTGTCCTCACACAATATTGTCCGGATAATAGAAAACATTATATTGTTCAGTTTTATTCCGGAAAATGGAACGCAGCCCAGAAGAATTATGCCACTATAGCCAAATAAATTTTGGCGATAGTAAAAAGTGTTCTAAAATTTCAGGGCGATCTTTATAACCAAAAGTTTTTAATAAAAAATGATTGTCAAGCGGCTAAATTTATGTTTAATAAAGATTGTAAACATGATGTTTCTAAATAAATGTTTGCAAGATGGCAAGCGTTATTAGCTCCATTTGATTTTGAGATTCATTATAAAAATGGTTCAAGTAATAGTCTAGCTGATTTTCTGACAAGAGAATATTTCACTACTAGAAATTAGGCCTATGGCAATGGATTTTTTAGCAACGCTAAAGAAACCGTTACTATAGAGAGTCTATTGCAACGGTTTGAGCCGTTGCCAAAAGGATTGGATACTATTGATACGGCTAAGTAAAAAATCTGTTGCCATTGTTTGAAAACCGTTGCAATAGACCTACATATTGCAACGGGTATGGTAATCGTTGCCATAAAGTCATCTATGGCAACATTTAATGCGAATATTTTTCTATTGGAACGGTTATTAAATTCCTCCATAATTTCCCTCTCTTATTTTGGCTGAACCCGCCAAAAGCTTTTCATTCTATTTTATTTTTAATTAATTTTGTAAATACAATTTACTTTTCTCTTTATCACATATCGATACAAACAAGGCAAACATTTGCTAAGTTCATTTCCCTTCTCTTCAACAAGCAGAACACAGAAAAGTTGTCACTCTTCTTCTCTTTGACCCGATTTTTCATCCATTTGTGGAGCTTAGCAGAACACAGAGCAGATCGATGGAACACATAAGTTGTGGAGCTTTGCAGGGATATTAATCTTATGGTAAGTTCTTCATGTCTGTCATTTTAGGGCAAACATAAACCCAATTTTTTCTTCGAAGCTAAACCCATTTCTCTCTTCATACCTCTTGTGAAATCTAATGAAATGGAGGGTTGTATGTTTTCTTGTAAAATCTAAGGAAATGGAGTTGTTCTTCTCTAACTGCTGGAGGGTCTCTTCTTCAATCTTTGGTTATAGCTGAAGAAACTACAAGTTTGAGCTTTTGAGGTTTTCTTCTTGAATCTCTTCTTTTGTCTTTTATCTTTGGGTGTGGTTAGTGTATTTGATGTATTTCTCTGATTGTGGGTTTTTTTCCATTAAGTTGTAGCTATTGTGAGTTTAATGTTTTGTTGGAGTTATGGTGAAATTGACTGCTCTAGACCATATTTAATTTGACATTGATGCTGTATTTCTTGTCCATGAGTTATTCAATCGGGTTTGAATACCCTGTATTGATGATGTCTTTATTGATTTCACCTCTCACTTGAGTAGGATGTCAAAAATTCACTTTCATTATTGTTGAAGATTTACATTAGAGCAATAGGAAAAAAGAGATAAATTAACATGAAAATGGAATAAACTAAAGTTTGCTATTGGTTGGTACTAAAATTTGCTACTGGTTCGAAAAGTGATCATCTCTGCTAATCATCACCATCCAGAGCACTGCACCATCTACTCCAGCCAGCACTTCCTGCCTCCGACTGAGTCTGCCATGGTCGTTTGGGCTATAGCCATGGCTGTAACTTGTAAGTGTTCCCCCTTTTTTTTTCCGCATTTCTCCATTGGATTCTTTCCGATTTAATGATGTATATAACCTGTTGTGAAGTTCCATGGGTGGATAATTTCTTGGATATCATCA